>JAECUM010014726.1:0-28029 GCA_016617855.1 Megalonaias nervosa
ACACGCTACTGTAGGTAGGGCCAAATAGAATAGAGACATAGACATAGAGACTTGGTTTGAGACATGTATAGAGACATAGATCCATCAAACAGACATAGATTTATCTACATAAATCTATCACACAAACAACTATATAATCGACTAAAAAATTTTAGGCTAGAGAAAATAGGTCTATTTTTGAGACGTATGAGTGGCCCTAAAAAGGGCCTTTGTTTTTCTGTTAACACCACTGAGTTAACATTGAGTGTATCGAACGAGTTTTCTTCTCTTCCTCAAACTTCGTCTAACATCTGGACCGTAGTTTAAGACTCGCTTCAGACAGCCTTGCCTCTCCACATAGATTCTTCGTTTCAAAAGAGCTGTATCAGTGATCTTGGTGATAACCCATGATCATCTGACATACATGGGATAGTCCAGGTTGAACAGCATCCACGATATGAGAGTAGACGAGAACAACTGAATTAAATGAAGTGAACCGCGGTTATTTATAGTGGAAGAGTGGCTCGAAACGGATTGAGTTCTTTCACCAATCCTAATACACGTTACAGAGTTCAGTCACAGTGCGGAGTCTGACTTCCATTCCGAAGAGAGCTACCTGTGACGTCACATAACCTATATTGGTGCGCTAGCGTCTGTTCGCATTGAACCAATGCGACAGAGTTAGAACATGATAGAAACTACGAAGACGATGAATTGGGGTGCACCGGCCGTGGAAACGAGCAGTCATGGCAAACCAGCGGCAACCAAAGCAAACAAAGTAAATCAAGTTCAAACAGGCACAATTCAAGATCGGTGATTCTCAAGTCGATTGTGATGCTGTGCCTTGTGATTGCAGGGATGCTGTACGCTGTGACCTCAGCGATTCAGCAGGACATCATGGGAACTTCTCTATGATTACTACTACTACTGCTACTATTATTACTGCTACTACTACTACTACTACTACTACTACTACTACTACTACTACTACCACATCTACCATGGAAAGGGATGATGTGCGTGTCAAACCTGACAGATGCGAAAGCAATGCCACTCGTTACAATACACCTTATCACTTTACTGGTTTTATCAACAACACCATACTGCCATGCAGCTACCACCCTACTGATGTCATCCACGTCTGAGTAAACTATTTCGGGTACTACCACCGTGTCATAGAAATTAGCCTGTGAAAGAATAATATTGGTTGCTGTGCGCTTGCCTGAATAATGCAACTTTGAAAGTAGATTCCAAACCTTCCAAGGAAAATGGCCTAAATATCTGGGAGGACCTACCCCCGAAGAAATAACTAGAGCTGGATTTATCTACTTGGGGGAAGTTGATAAAGTCAAGTACTTCAGTTGCGATGTGTCACTTCACGAGTGGGAGCAGAATGACTCTGCTTACCTGGAACATGCTCGATGGTCTCCACACTGTCACTACGTACCTTTTGTGGGACCCCAGTAATCTTTTCATGGATACTTTACAAGAGAACATTCTCGGTTTGACTGTGGAGTTGAGAGAACACATTTATTAAGAGTTTGTCAAAATACAAGTGATAAGCAAAGAACAATTATATCCTTTACGTCACCGATGTTTGAACCACTGGCACCTGAATGCTATAAGAGGACAGATTCTGATGAAATCGTTCAAGTGGTCAGACATTGATAAACTACCCGAAGACCAGAAGACCTTGGATACTACACATTCTACTTACGAATTATCCATACTGCAACGAATTCAGGAGGAAGAGTTAAAGGATTTCCAAAATCCTTTACACGGACAAACCTTGGTTGGAGGGGAAACTTCTGTACGGTGGGTGGTGTGCAAGTTAGTGACTAAACAATTTAGATCCGCCACTGGAGTACGATCAGCTCTGGAGAAATTACATTTATTACCTCCAACAAGAGAGGGTATACAAATTTGCTGCCATGCCACGACCTTTATCATTTGTGATACAACAAATCCCGTAGCAGGAAATCAATGATACTATTTAGATTGTGGAGGATTGCCAACACTTTTTACGAGAACTGTGTCCTTTGAATTGGGGACTTCGTGTAATGTGTGTCATAGTGATTTCCTTTCTGGGATTTCGTTTACCGGCCGATTCCTTGTGGAATCTTTATGAACAGTACTTACCACAAAACATGATGGTGTTTCCTTTAAATGCGCACGAGAAACTAACACTGTTTAAAGCCTTTCGCTTTCATCTCCAAACTTCTCGACCTCTGTTTGAAGAAAAGTTTTTTTTTTCTTCACATTTTAGCGACCCCGGATGTTTAGGAAGATGTGTGCATAGCTTGTTGGTTACACTCTCACTGGAAAGATGCACGTGACTGGAAAAGTCTTGGTTTCGAGGCTTGGAAGAAAGAAGCGGCTACATTGCCCAAGATTTGTGTTATACATTCAAAGGAAAAAGCGAACTTAAAGTGTCCAGTGGAAAAAGTAACTTTTAAACCTGTGTTAACCTTAGTGCCAGAAGAACCCGACACCGAAGAAAACAACCTCATTCAGGACAGGACCATCATTGACGTGGACACCATCAAAAAGACATGTCGGGGGGACACCTGTTTGACTGTGTCAAGTGGTGTAGAGACTCCAAGAATGTTATCAACTGTCCCTAGGACAGCACACCTTAGTCACAATAAGTGTTGGACAGTAACTTTTTTATATTCCACTGTGGTCGTTTTGATGTGTATTTTATCGATCTACTTAACCATTTGGCTTCGATGTATTGTATTTCATGTTCAATTAAAATATTTTTAGATTGTCCTGAAAAAAGTATAAAAACTCTTCTCCTGTCTGTGTTCGTTTCAAAATTGTCAACACTATCACTATGGCTACCTCTGCTGTTTCTGCTATGTCTTCCTCCACTTTTAAAGTCATCGACGAAAACTTAGATCGTGCTATTTCGGAGGCCTTTGTATCTTCTTCATCCCTTTAAAATGTTAATTGCTGGAGCAAGCGGTTCAGGCAAAACCGAATTTGTCAAACGTTTGATCGAGCATAAAAGTCATTTGATTGATCGTCCCCCTCAACATATTGTGTGGTGTTACAAATAGTAGAAATCGATGTAAGGTCTCCTGCGAGAAAGTAAAAGAGATTCCATCGTGCTTGTGGAAGGCATTCCTCAAACACATCTGGTCATTTTCGATGACATGTTAGGAGAAGGCGAAGAAGAAGTTAAACTGTGGTTTACTCGCAAAGGGTATCATCGTAATGATAGTGTCATTTACATTGCCCAAAATTTGTTTCAACAAAGTAAAGCCAATCGCACCATTAGTCTCAATGCTCATTACGTGGTCTTGTTTAAACGCCCTAGGTATAAATTGCAAATGCAAGTCATAGCCAAACAGTTAGGAATGCCTTGGCTGACTCATTCATACGACGACGCCACTCAAACCCTCACGCCTATTTGCTCGTTGATTTAAAACCCACTAGCCCCGATTATTTTCGATTTCCTACCATTTGTTTCACCACTGGTGCCAGGACAAAGGGCCTGTCGTGTACAGGTCCCCGTCGACTTAAAAAGATCTTTAAAAGCCACGGACACTTTTGGATTGTCGCACACATTGTCAACGTTACGTCCCTTCAGCCTCATCTTCCCATCAAATTGATTCGTGCCTTGTACGGCATCAGTCGCGAAAAAATCCACAAATACGTGCTTGTGTTTTGGAAGCCAGTCTCAAAGAAGTCTTACGATGGTTTACGGTGACAGCACGTCAATTACTGCAAGGCATCGTTCGCATCTCTCATCAAACCGAACGCTTTTTTGAGAGAAACAAAGTAGCTTTGACGCAAGTGGCAGATCCCCGCATCGACATTCAAACTAAAAAGTAGATAATTTTGAAACCTGGAGGTAGCGGTTCTCTAAGAGGTGTCATCATTCGCTCCCTCCTCAAATAGGATGTTAATGCCCCAGCAGTAACCCCCAGGGAAAAAGCCTTTCCCTGACCCAAACGTACCCAGAAGAAAACGAGCAGTGGTGTCAAGACCAGGTCACATCCATAGAAAAAGAAAAGTCCCAAGAAAAGACCCCAGCAAATATCTTCCCGCAAGAGAGGCACTCCGCTGCGGACTCAACCTTACATTCACTACATGAGTCTCCACTAGCCTCAGGTTCTTTCACTTCACCGTTGCTAGTGATGCCATCCAAACCCAATTTGTCACCAGTCTTTCCCCATTTGATGAAAAAATGGAAACCCGTGTTTCCAGGAACTTCACCAGCTGTGACACCCTCCTCCACCTCTTTATCTGCAGCGGCAGCTGCTAACAAGGTATCTGCACCCAAAATCAAAGTCCAAGAGAGATAGGGCATGTTACAGTGTTTACTGGTTTTATCCAAACAAGAAATAACACGATTTAGTCCGTTGCGAACACCTCAACGACGAGTGTTGCCTGTCAAAAAGTTGATACGATGTAGTGACAATCTGTGACAACTCATTGCAATATAAAAAATAACCGCGCCAGACGATGGGTGTCAGTGTTTTTGTGCTCCTGAACGGAAAAAGATGTCACCTAAAAGAAGTGCACACCACCAGCATCGCCGTTCTCCTGTCCAAAAAGGGCAGTCTCGTCGTTTGACCCCACATCCGAAAATAAAACGTCTAGCCCAACATCGTTCACCCAAGAAAAGACCCAATCGTCCAAAGAAAAAGAGGAGCAACCAAATGGTAAGATTATTTGAAGGCGTAATAAAAGAGTTCGCCAAACAGACTGGTTACAAAAAGTACGTTCTACTAAAAAATACACCAAAAAATAAGATAAAAAGACGTGTGCCACGTCTTCAATGTCAATGTATTTCGTGTGTGTTCCTGAACGAAAAAGGACGTCACCGCCCAGAAGTTATCCCTCTTCTAACCCAAAATGAAAGAAAAGGAAAGGACTGCCTCATCGTTTAGCCAAACATTGGGACGTGTTGTCCGTCCTGTCCAAAACCCCTCCACCCATACGAAAACAACTCATTCAAACCGCCTCTAAAGACGTCATCGATACCGTGTGCGAGTGTTGCCTGAATGTCTTGAAAGGAACGATACCTTTGTCTTAACCTCAGAAAGAATGTTTAGCCAAGCATCGACACGTTCTTCGCCAAATGGTGAAAAAGAAAATACCCATCCGACAAAAGAAAAAGATGTTAGTGCAACGCGGAGGATTTGTGCATCTGTTGTTAGGACCCTTGGTGAAAGGAGTATTGGAAACAATGATCACAGGACTAATGACGGGAGCTTCTTCACAAAACGGTCCAAGATTAAAAAAAAAAAGGACCATGAAGATAAAAGGGACCTCTTGGGTGAAAAGATCTCAGACTTGTACTTTGGAATCTGATTGAAGGACGAAAGCTAACTTTAGTCCCTTACAAACGATGGATGGAATTCCATCGATGGCAAGATCAACGGACCCCGCATTTGCGTCCCAAATCTCATTTGACCAAGATGTCTCAGTTACAGCACGAATTGCAATCATTGATCGTTGTCAGAAACGAAAAAATCTCAACGGTACGGTCAAGAGTTACAACGGCTTCAACGCTATAATCAATAAGCTTTAGACGAAACAACTCGACCGACTCTGAAAGATTTCAAGACCCTGATGAAAAGTCCATTACCAACCCCACCCCCAGTGACCAAGACAGACACAGCCATATGGACGGCAGAGGAAGAAGACGCACGAGAAGTCTTTCAAACGCCGTCAGCGGCTCCCATCGCTAGTAAGATTGTAGCGTCCTTGTTGACCCCTTTCCCAACTCCCCAACGAGAAATGATCAAAGCTTGGGTTAAAAAGTTGATGTCCACTCCTCCTTCGATAGAAGCTAAAAAGAAAGAAGGGAAAGCAAGACAAAAATCACCCTATTACCACCACCACCACTACTTTCGGCTTCTACGCCCCTGGCGTTTTCCAAACCACCACCACACCCGAACCAGAGTAGCATCAGTGAAGAGTGTGTGACTTATTAAAGAGAGAGAGAGAGTCCTAATGGATAATTTGTTATCCAGAATTTACGACGATTGAACCCATCATGCGGGATATAGAGGAGTTCAGAAATTGTATCGTGCTGCCAAAACTCGACTGAAAAGTGTCCGTTTACCTAAGTACGATGATTGTTACAAGAACAAGCCACGAACACCTTACACAAACCCATACGACGAAAAGTTTCCAGAAGTTGCACCCGAGTGGAGGGCATCGATCCTCAGTGGCAAGCCTATTTAGCAATGTCTCTCATTTGGCCACCTACAATCGTGGCTGAAAATAAATATTAGTTTTGTGTCATCTACGTCTTTTCCAAAATATGCCTGGGTCGTGCCATTGACTTCCAAATCGAGGAATGAGTTAGTGCGAGTCTTAAAAAATGGCTGTGAAGCAAAATGGTCGTCACCCACGACACTCTAACCGCTAGGACACCGGATCGGTCAGATCTCGATCGAAGAACACGTAAAGTGGGAAAACGTCGTGTCAACGAAGAAAAAGTGCATTGGAAAGAATATCCGCCAAGTTTTGATTCTTTGATCGACTATAAAAAGAAACGACCATTATGCCTTTCAACACATCCTAGTGGTTAGACCTTCCGCCTCCGATGTGGGTGATCGCGGGTTCGAACCTCGGCCGGGTCATACCAAAGACTTTAAAAAATGGTACTAACAGCTACCTCGCTTGGCGCTCAGCATTAAGAGGTTAGTGTTAGGACTGGTCGGCCTGGGGTCAGGATAATGTGACTGGGTGGTACATCATGCCACATATCTGCGGCATGATGCCCCAGTGCTAGACGTGACTATGAACTATCACACTGCAGACATCGTAGCGATATGACTGAAAAATTGTTAGAGGTACGGTAAAAATCTAAATCACACACACACAGCCTCAACAACGTTTTTGTTTCTGCCAACTCTTTGTTTTGTATTGTGTCATGGGTGCTACCTTTGCCAGTTTGTGTTCACAACAAGGAGACAAACAATTGTGGACCAATTTACTGAGCAGTTGCATCGGTTACCTTCTCCCCCATCCTTCCCTAAAATACTCTAACGGTAACAATGGGAGTATTGCTAACTACGCCAGTCACCCTCCCAACACCACCAAAACAACAACATCCCTCTTTTGGACCTCGAGTGACCCCCTCGGACAGTAGAACTCTGGAATTATAAATAACCAATTTTTACTTAACCATACCCAGTGACAGTTCCATGGATGTGTTTCCCCACAATCCTTTCTGCTATTTCACGGCCAAATTACCTCAGGCCATCCAATTAGATCAGGAAGCCCAGTGGGAAGTGGCTTTGGTCAAAATGATTCATAGCACTGAAAATCAAAACACTTTTGAGGTCGAATATCTGAACGAGCAAGTGCAACAACACTTGAATGTAAACGAAACTGCAGATTCCTCTGTGAAACGACCGGTGTAAACCGATACTCCACGGTACATCTATATGATGAAAATTTCCGCAGGCTATTATTTTAACGGTCAACATCTGGTGGGCACGATTGCTTCCAAATTCAATGCGTTGTTTGGTAAAGCCTTTGACAAAACAAAACTAAGTGTCACGATCGAGTACCATAAGGTGGCTCGTGGCCTGCTGATGAAATTTTCGGATGACAAAACAATATCCCGTCATTGTGTCCTGAATTGTTTGACATCTTGGGTGGAGACCACAATATGGTCCAGGGTCCACTCATATCATCCATCACAAACAACTTGAATATATCTGGGACAAACTATTCCATTTTCCAAAGGGATAGCTACAGGGAAACTCCATTTTCGAAAACGATTCTCTAACGACTTATAAGTCATGTATCCTGTGTAACGAGGAGTCGCTCGACAGCGAGGACATGGATTAGGAGATATGCTGAAATCGGCCTTTCGTTCTGTGGCCCCTGTTTTGAAACCGATGGTGACACGAGGATTGCACGCCTTGAAAGATGCCGCTGTTGACGCAAGGAAAAGATCTTCTTCTAAATGTAATCATCGACAAGCAAAATTCCAAAGAATCCTTCTTGAGAGCAAGCAAAAATGTCTTGCTTCAAACTGGAAAAGAAATTTTGGGCAGACGAGAAACTCCTATAAATGCACTGGACGCTGCCCAGTCAGGCATTCCTGATTCCCTGACACCACAGCAAGGACAAGGCAGAAACAGACGACAAAGGCACCCCTCCAGAGGACTTCACACAAACAGAGCCAGAAAGACAAAGAAAAGAAGAACCGCCAGAGAATTAGATGTCTTTGATTATTAAACAACTGAGAGAAAAATGATGCATCGAGGGTTGCGAATGTTCCAAATCGTAACTAAATCTGTTTGCCATGCCACCCACTACGACGACGATGAAAAAATCCCAATGGGTAGAATTTCATGCCATCTCCTCTTTGACGACCTCCGCCCCCATCGAATTTTAAATCAAAGGACAGACCGAAAATTACATCGATCTGATTAGCAGTTATTTGTACCTGAAAGTCAACGTGATCAAACGGACGACACCTCACCGGGAGCCGATGCCAGAGTAGCTCCCGTTAAAAATTTCAGCGAAGTGGCTTTGTACTTGAATGACAAACTAGTCAGCAGCAGCATGGATACTTACCCTTACCTAGAGTACCTGGAAAATCTCTTGACGTACGGAAAAGTTGCCAAGAATACTCATCTGGATGCTTACGTAGTATGGAAACCTGGTCCTGGTAGGGAGCAGCACCAGCCACGGCATTTCGTACGACGATTATGCAGAGGTTACGTTTTGTGGGATCTTGATTTAACTCCAGACCAAGGCAGCGACGAAGGACATTTCCACCTTATAAAATTCTGTCAACTGCGTGTGAAACTTCAGTTTGCAGAAGTTCTAACCGAGACGGTGAACGTTATCTTGTATGCCGAATTCGGTAATACTCTAGAAATCAGCAGTTTGATAGAAGTAATTCTAGAATATTTGAAGCTATGGAAGACTTATCCCTATTTGAAGGGTGGAGCCTCTTTGGAAATGGAATGGGAGGATATGGTGGAAGCAGAACCACCCCACTCAAAAAACACAAGAGAACTTGATATTGTTCAGATGGCCAGAACGAGAACAACATTTAGATTCTTGCTTTGCCAATCACCTGGTAGAACAATTACAGCACCAACCAAAAAACATTGCTATGGATGTCAAAACGATCATTCCAGTCAAATTCAACCAGATAAATGCCCGATGATGAGTAAAGAAAAAAAAGTGCACCAGTATCTGGCTGACGTTTGGGTCTCATCTCGGAAGAAGCAGTGTTGCATAAGTGGTATAAAGATTTGCGTGATCATTACTCTCCTCCATTGACTTCTCTGGCGATCCATTGCATCGAATCTCTCTTTGCACAGAGTACGGAGACGAAACCAAGAGACATTTACTTAACAAAGATTTTCAAGCAAAAAGGCAGCATTAAATTGATGACTTATCATTACCTGTGGAAAAAAATATGGATACCTGAGAACTTTATTACCTTTTGAAAAACAGTTCGTACATTGTTTCTTGAAATCCTGTCGTGTGCGCTAAAGATGAACTTCCTCATCGCAAACCTAAAGACCATCAAGCTTATGCCATCAACACCAACGACAGTCATCTCCCCGGAACCCACTGGGTAGCCGTATACTTTCCCCACGATGACCATGTGGAGTATTTTGATTCCTGTGGATTACTGCCTTTGGAAGACGACATCGTCGAATTTATGAGAAGAAATGCCCAGAATACACAATTCAATAATGTGAAATTGCAAGGCACAGATTCCATGGTGTGTGGACGATATTGTGTGTATTTTCTTCATCAACGCAGTCTTGGATATACCTTAGACCATTTCGTGACTTAGTTTGATCGTGACTCTTCTAGAAACGATGAAAAGGTAGATAGATGGTTTTGTGACCATTATGGATATCTCTTGTCTTTAGCTAGGAAAAGTAGTGTGCATCAATGACCTCATGACCTCGATCCTTTGAAGTCCTACTTGACTTCACAACTTTGTCAACCCTGTCAATAAGTTAACGTTTGAAAAAAAATGTTAATGTTATTTATTTGTTGGTTGTTTGTTGGTTGAATAAAAATGTTGTATTTTGAAAAAAGGGTTTCTGTGGTTTGTTTGAAAAAACGAATAATCTATAAAGATATATGCTCTTTCACTTCTCGATATCTCTCTGGGTTAAGTGAGCTATAGCGTTTCTACCAAACAAAAACCGCAGGGATGTTTTCAATCGCGTCCGAGGTTGAGACATATCAAGCGGGACGGTCTCCAGTCTGACCAATTTAGCAGCGAGTAGATCAACAAGCAAGTAATGCAATTAGCAATGGAGCTAGCGACGGAGATGATTCCCGCCCAGACGTTGCGTGCGCTAAGAGGCACAACAAAGAAGGAGGAGGGAAAGAGTCTTCAGAATCCCTCAGACTGAGAATTGGAATGATGAGGCCACTCAAGCTGCCTCCCCACTCCCAGCAACAACAGTCAATTGGGAGCAAGATTGGAGTCAGCGTTGTGTGTATGACGCCCGACCTGGGAGGTACATGCATTAACCAGGTGCCTTTGGATTTTAAATAACAGCCCTTCTCAGGGCTAACCATATCTCTAGAAAAGACAGACTGATCCAATTGCCAATTATATTAGTGTTTGTTGGTAGTGTGTCTTTTTTTCCATAACAAAAAGAATGTTTGTTATGTGCGAATGTAGAATAATGTGACTATAAGCACTGACTCCCTTTGCTGGTGTAATAGTGTGTGTGTGTGTGTGTGTGTGTGTGTGTGTGTGTGTGTGTGTGTTTCCATAACAAAACCGTTCTCTCCTACCCTAATGAGTGTTTGTTTTGTGTGAAAGTGGAGTAGTGTAACTATGAACACTAACTCACTTGTCTGGTGTGGTTGTAGGTGATGATGTGTTTTTTAAATAAAAACATTTTTCCTTCTCAGCTATGTACTGGTAGAAAGTATAATGGGTTTTGTTGGTATTAGTGTGTTGGTTTGTATTAAACAAAATGCAAGGAATAGTTTCTTTCAGTAGGCACTATTATCTCTTGTAGTTTTTACGTATGTGATATGTGTAGTTGGTAAGAGGAATGTTTTCCTTCAAGTCCGTGTTTGAGGTATATAATGTATCGCGTTCGTCATTCGAGCCATTAAGGCCCAGCTCGGGGCCAAGCGCCACCTTAAGGGGATTGTCGCCCAGCCTAGGGCCACAATCAGTCGCAAAAGCACTACGTGCATACGCGACTATAATCCGAATCATCATTCGAGCCATTCAACACTGAATAACAAAAAATAGCAACTAACAACATTGAAAAGATGCAGAAGTTTCAAGAAGTAGTGGACGATTTAGGGATGGTGGGAGAAATGTTAGTCAGGGTGGAGTGTAGGTGCTATAGCCCACACAAAGTGAAGATGGGAATTAATAATTTGAGTAAGGCCAACGAAAGATTAAGAGAAATGATCAAAGAGAAAAAGAGGACAAAGAGGAGAAGGCACAGATCCGACGATATAATGAAAACTTAATGAAAGAGGAGGAGACTGAGAAGAGGAAACAAGAGGAAAAGGAGGAGGAGCAGAAGAAGGAGGAGGAGGACAAAGATGAGAAAATGAAGAAGACATATGTCCTTGAAAAGAAGAGGTGCTGTTGGAGAAGAAGAAGGGAAGGGAGAAAGTAGAAGAAAGCTAAACGGCCCTTTTCAGGGCCACTCATACGTCTCAAAAAGATATCAATTCTCTCTTACCTAAACATTTTTAGTCGATTATATAGTTGTTTGTGTGATAGATGTATGTCTCTATACATGTATCTAACCATGTCTCTATGTCTATGTCTCTATTCTATTTGTCCCTACCTACAGTAGCGCGTATTCAAGTCAGCCACTTGCAACACTGTTCCTAACTGCTCCGCCCAACTGAGGTCAGCCACTTGCAACATTGTTGCCAGTTTTTCCCCAGTGTCCAGCATTGTGACGTCACCCCTATCCAATTCCTATTGTCCGTATAGAGACCCACCATGTTAAATTCCGCTCTTGTCCGTATATTCCTCAGCCTATATTATAATGGTAAGTCCCATTGTCCGCATATTCCTTGTCCGTAATACAGCCTGTATTTTAATGCTATTGTCCATTGTCCGTAAATTGCCCCCATTAACTACTTCCAGGTTTCTTTCCTTTTTGTGTTAGAGGCGTCGTATGCCATTCTTATACGACTGGTAACAATGTTTATAATGGAATTACATTAGAACTTTTTCAAGTCCGGCTGTTTTTGTGGCACCACTTGTACTAGTGGCGATGGAGTTTCTACATGCAGAGGTAAGTCGCCAATCATTTGAGCAGCCTTACTCTCTTGTTGGTCATATGTATTTTTATACATATTGTCTTTGGTATAATCTCACAAATGTTGCTTTTCCCACTCTCTGTAATATTTCTTTCTTGTCGTGCGCATTCTGCTCTTTGAACTATGCCATAGTCGGATCTGTTAGTAAGTGCTAGTCTGTAAGTATTAAGATAGCAGTTCAGGAGATTCGATTCCTGCTGTAGCAACAATATTCTTTAGTTCATCAGATAGCTCATTTAGCACAGAAACCCCTGAAGACAATGTCTCAGAACGTTATTTGAGAGCGTTCACTCTACATTTAAGTATAGCATGTTCCTGTTCTTCCAAAGCTTTGATAAGTAGATGCTGCTTCATAGAATGTGACGTCACCGCCTGCTCAATTTGTTTTTATTATAGACTAAATTAAAATTTTTCTGTCACATCACATTGAAAAGCTTCTTCTTTCTGCAAGAATGCAACCACGTGATTGCTGTTGCATCTCAACGCATTTTCGTATCACAACAGCCATATGTTTTCGCCCTCGACTCGGAAAAAATGGCATAAAACAATATTTTTTCACAAAAACACAAAATAAAGATTCGACTTTTCCGCAGCAAAGTATGTTCTGATAATACATATGCTATCTAAATTCATTCATCTATGACTATGCGCAATTTGTTTTCTTTAAATTAGTTCGCCTTTTGACCACAAGAAATTCGTCAAAGACGTGACGATACATTTCATGAACCTCTTCTGCATCCCGATGAAATGCCATGAAGTTATGCTTGCTGTCGCTGTAACCTCGTGATAGTACTGCTTAAAATTAACATAATCTATTCCAATACAAAGGCCATGAGCAACTGGGTCGAAGCTAGTACATAAAACAAAGCAGCTTGTGTTCCGTCTGATATACTTTGGCACATCTATTTAAGATTGCACTAAGTATATTTAATTGTTGCGTGTGTTGAGGGACAACGAAAAATATTCTTTGATTTTATGTATGTTGTCTCTGTCGATTTTATATGACGGAATCGCAATCACGGTCAAGTTCTACTACGGGATTTATTTATTCTAGCTACAATATTTCAAACAAAGCCGACTATCTTTTGTAAGCAGCATCAGAGCCGATCACGATCCTATCAAAATCGCTAAATCCATTGTATTTCGCTTGGCCGCGATTAATCGCACAAATAATATCGTATTTGCGCTAATTATCTGACTGCATATTGAGCAGAAAGTTTATTTTGCGAAGGCCTGTTCGACCTACTATCACACAGTGATAATGAGTAAACAAACACTGTCTTGAACTTTGACGTATTCTGAATCAAAATTTATGTGCATTTTTTTTTGCCAGTCTATATATAACGAGTCATTACACAGCATTTGACAGTTATTGGTGGTGGCAACGGCACCTCAAGTACAGCTTAAACATTTTCAGATGCAGATTTGATTGGACGCGTGTTTAAATCCTGAGACGCCATGACATATCCGCTGAATGTGCCATCCAAAGATATTCCAACATTCCTTAAGAGAGGCATTGAAAACTGGATGACAATATGATAACTAAAATATCACTTACTCAATGAGGAAAAATGAGAAACCCATTTGACAATTAGTATATAAAGCAATGAGAACACTTTCTTTTGATTCATGGCGAGAGCAACAACTTGTTGCAATTTATTGAATATTGCTTTTAGCGTTTGTGAAATATTCTGTATCTCGCTCAGCTACACAATTCAAGGTCGAAATTTTCATCAGTTTGAGATCATCAACGCTAGATTTATCATTCAGCGGATATATCGCATAAATAACTGTCGTCACAGGAAATGTTCGTTCATAATATGGTTTGTGAATACCAGTCAACATTCCTGTTTTGGAATTTTACTTAATGTTATAACATTTCCAGCGTGATACGATTCTCGACCAGGGTCACGTTTGTCACTGATAATCCAGGTTACGTCGGTGGCGTCCACCGCTACTATAAATTCTATTCTAAAAATGTAAATTTGTTCGTCGAGAGAATTAATAATTGTCCATGCTCACTGGTCATTCATTGTAGCATCAATTTGGCGGTTATCGACTTGCCTAATTCTGAATGTTAACCACACATGAACTGCACCATCGTTGCGAAACTCTTTCTTGGCTTCAAAGATATTATCGATCAGAATCTGATTCGTCGAATTAGGATCAAGATCAACCAGAGCTCGCCTCGGGAAGTTAGGGATTATTCTGTCAAGATCGAATCTCCCTTGAGAAGGCTTGACCGCAGATAATCTCGTAAATTCTTCCATGATATAATTAAGGCAAATATATATTTAAATTAAACTTCAAATTTGTATAATATATATAATGATTCGAGCAAAGAATAACTGCAAGTGGTTGATAATTGGATCTAGAACTCCCTATTTAACGGATTTCTATGGATACCTCCTACAGAGTGTGCGACGAGGGAGTCTAGGACCAAAACCATGTTTGGAATGTAACAAAGGAGTCAGAGGGGAAACACAGTTGTGTGTAGACTGTGGAGGCAGAAAATACAGAACTTTTAAATGGCATAATGATTAAAAAGATGATAGTAATGAATCTCCCATAAAAAAAAAACGCTGGAGACTATCTCATTAGACTTTCGGGCTAGCATACCACATATTTTTTCTAATAATAAAGTAATAATTTAAAACAAATAATATATACTATATAAATGGAGGAAGGAGAATTTGTAACACATCTTATCGTTAAAAATTGTGAGGCATCATGTGATAGTATCATCAGAAATTGTGAACTAAAAGGACCGGTCGGTTAAGTTGATAATGCTGGTAATCTCAGATTTACTGCTGGGAAAAAAGATATCTCAATCACAAATTTATTTATGAATGTTTTTATGGTCTAATCTAAAAAGTCTTATGATTGATCACATTAACAGCCAAAAAATTGATAATTCTTTGAATAACTTTCAGTCTATAGCACAGAGTCAGAATTGCAAACTTGGAGATACCGGCAATAATAAAAATATTTCAAGACAAGTTATATCTGTAAATGGAGAGAAATGGGAAGAAATAGAATTTTCTGTATTTTCCCATCTTCGGTGCAACGTGTCGCAGATAAATAAACCAGATCGGCATTTTCAAAGAATACCAACAAAAGATACTATTTAAGTATTTCAATCCTGAATTTCACAATGAAGTAGAACCTGAAATTAGTGAAGGGAAATAACTCTGTCACGTAAAGCTTCCTCCACTTCTGGAGAGATTAAAGTTTAACCTCGCATATATTTTATAACTGCTTCCACTTATAAATGTATTATTTTTGGGGTTGGTTTTTTGTGCTTTTTAAAAACAATATTATCCTTGCTTTTTTACTTTGTTAGGTTTCTTGCCCCTCCCCGACTTTATCAGGAACGATAGTCAAGAAAAAGAGAAAAGCAGACAAGCCACGACCCCCGGTGAGTATAATCCAGGTGAGCTATTTTTGGATTTCTAACTATGTGTGACTTTATACAATTTTTGAAACATGATAATATAGAAAACTCGCGGTCTAACGCTGTTCCACACCCGTGACTGATAATTTAGTCGACGGCTGCGATATCGCATTTATAAGTGGGGGCTCTGCCCCCAAATCTCGAAATTCAACAGAAAAATATAATGATAACTGAAAATTGATGTACACCTTCCCACCATCTCAGCAATGTTGTGGGTGCTATTTTGCACTCTCCCGGAGTTGATTTTTGGGGGAGGTGTGCAAAACAATTTCAGTTATCAGCATAACTCTGTTGATTGTAGAGCAAAGGAAATTTATTTTCATACTTACCATGAGGTCGAAAGACAGGAGCCCCCTCACCTCTTGGTAAAAATAGACAGTAAGAGTGATGAGCCTTCCACAAGTCAAGGAAGAAAAATTGACTCATTGAAGGGAACCCATAACAGGACATTCAGAAAGAATTGTCAGCCAGAAAGAAAATAGCCTCATGAAGGGTACTGCATAAAAGAACTGTCAGCCATAAAAAATTAGCCCCATTGAAGGGTACCTCATGAAGGTACCGCATGGAATGGCAAACTGCAAAATGAAGGGACCCCATCGAATGGCATATTGCTCATCACCCTTACTGTCTATTTTTTGTTTTTATTTTAAATAAATATTTATTAAATAATGAATTCCGAAAATATAAATGCAATCATTTCTGCAATTCAAAAATTACATGACGATGGAATACAAGTTTCTGAACAGCTTGAGTTTGAAAATAATCACAAGTGATATTGAAATATTACAAAAACGAAAATCTGAAGGAAGATACACACTAGCAGCCGAATACAGGTTGATCAAATTACTCCAGCAGGCAATGACACAATCGCTAGCTTGTGTATGTGATGATAAAACGTCAGGCAATTCGTTCCACTCACACACGCGATTGAGAAAATAAGATCAGAGTCGTCTCGCGAATACGTAACAAATAAGATTGTGAATGTGCTTGTAAGACAGTTGGAAAGGATTATGCATGATTGTAAACAGCCAGAGCGTGAAAGCGGTGAGAGAGTCACTGGTGAAAGTTGTAACGGATTCGCGTTTTGATTATTGCTCCCCCCCCCCCCATCATATCAGGGTTCCAATCTAATTCAGATTATAATATTTTTATTCTGATTCAGATTATACTATTTTTAGTTTTATTCAGATTATAATACTTTTTATATTTATTCAGATTCAGATTATATTTTTATTTTTATTCAGATTCAGATTATATTTTCATTTTTTTATTCAGATTCCTATTATAATATTTTTATTTTATTTTTTATTCTGATTCTGATTATAATATTTTTATTTTTTATTCTGATTCAGATTATAATATTTTATTTTATTTTTTATTCTGATTCAGATTATATATTTTATTTTCATTCTGAGTCTGATTATAATATTTTTTTATTCTGATTCAGATTATAATATTTTATTTTTATTTAGATTCAGATTATAATATTATTATTTTTATTTTTTATCCTGATTCTCATTATAATATTTTTATTATTTATTCTGATTAAGATCATAATATTTTTATTTTCATTTTGATTTTGATTATAATATTTTCATTCTGATTCAAAATTATAATATTTTTATTTTAATTTTTTATTCTGATTCTGATTATAATATTATTATTTTTATTAAGATCCAATTTATAATATTTTTATTTTTATTTTTTATTCTTCTTCAGATTATAATGTTTTTATTTTTATTCAGATTCAGATTATAATATGTTTATTTTTATTTAGATTCAGATTATAATATTTTTATTTTATTTTTATTTTTTATTCTGATTAAGATTATAATCGTTTGATTTTTATTCAGATTAAGATTATATTTCTATTTTTATTTGTTTTACATTAAGATTATAATAGTTTTATTTTTATTCGGATTCAGATTATATTTTTATTTTTATTTTTATTCAGATTCAGATTATAATATTTTTATTTTATTTTTTATTCTGATTCAAATTATAATATTGTATTTTTATTTTTTATTCTGATTCTGATTATACTATTCTTATTTTTATTCTGATTCAGAGTATAATATTTTTATTTTATTTTTATTCTGATTCTGGTTATAATGTTTTTATTTTCTTTCAGATTATAATATTTATTGTGATTCTGATTTTAGAAGATTTCACAAAGATCATTCAGGTCACGATCTCACATACAAACTTATTATAACTGATTCATCTCTTAAATCAAGCAGGTATCCGCGCTGGTCATGCAAGTTTGAAATGTATCCGTGACAGCAGCGGATTATGACATCGTAGACCGGATTAACAGGTTCTGACACAATCAAAAATCCAGGTGGAGCTTGAGGAGTAAATAAATATAAAATATATCCCTGCTGTACCTGCCTGGATTTTTCAATATCTACCTGATAGCTGCCACCGATTCCATCACATACAAGATAAACTGCCATCGTTGACGTGATCGCGACAACACCTAGTGATATATGACGAGCTCCACAGTATGGATCATTATTGTGCTTGAGGATGTTTGCCGGTGGGGATATTTTACCCATGCGGCGACGATTTTGGGATAGTATTCATCGATAATATCGTCAACGTTTTTCTTTAGCTCGTCGGCGTTAAATCCGAGAGATTTAAACATTGGCAGATCCGCTTCAGTAATCGAATATTTGTTGAGCAATAATTGTGTATATGTGATATCTAAATCTATATCATGAGTACAGTCAATTACGGCCAGCACAGGTGTTTGACTGGCAGTTTCAAGGTCCAGTACAACATAATTTAGATATTCTATTGGTGAAATGATTTTCACCCTTAAATAGTCAGTGCGTGAATACTCGCTTATGCAAAGCTCAAATGATTGCCGCAGTTTGTCCATCAGTTTTGTATGATGGTATTAATCTCATTAAATAAATTTCTAACATCATCTTCGGTATACAAGGTTGTTCGCTGCACGGTAAATGATTGTAATTTCCATCCGTATCTTTTGGGAATAAGTTTATTTCGCTGATTTTTATCAATGCTATCTACATCGAATATAATATTATCTTTTATTAATTTCAGCACTCTTGTCTGAGGTATGATCAGATCGTTGAGGACGCGGTGGTGCTTCAGGTGCTGGTGATTGTACTTCTGGCCATCCTAACACAGTTCGGATCGACGACCGATATATATCAACGGCATAATCTGGAGTTGATATTTCTATCGCGGCAGATAACGCTGGCTCATGATTTTGGATTCTTTTCCTGTAATAGATTTGATTCTGCGCTGGAACTCATCGGTGATCTGTTCGATTTGATAACTGCCCGTAGGTATGCTCACAACATTCCAGTCTGATGTTCCATCGGGTTTATTGTTGTACGATATACCAGTGAATTATTTGCTTACAACCGACCGAATGGTTTTGATCTGATATTTGGCCAGCTGTGATACACTCACAATTGTGCTAGTGCTATTTCGCTTGCTGGAATCGCCGTTGGAAAGATAATATCAGACTCAGGCTTGGTTGAACTCGCTGATATCGTAGTTGTTGGTGTTGTTGTATTAGCTACAATTTGGCCTAGCAATTCTAGCGACATTATGTTTTAAATCAGAGAGATTCTACCTTGTCTAAGGTCTCATGGTAAATCTTAATAATTTCTGTGAATTCCTGATCTGATATTACTCCATTGTTGCTGCCTGATGATATCAACGAAGAAAATTTGACGTGTGTGCGTGTAACCGCTGATAATTTATTTGCATATTAGTGTAATTTCATAACCGCGCATGTAGATATTTTTATTGCGATGATATTAAGAATGCCAGCAATTCCGGTTGCAACTGAAATACAAATTCATATCACTGGTGCTATCACGTATGTGGCTGATAATGTTCCATTTATAATTACGTTGCCAGCGGTTACGGCGGATGCAGAATATACAATTATGTCGGTAACAACGATACGTCTGAGATATTGTTTTTCGCTTTGTTGCATGTTCGTCGATGATATTTTTCAGTTGGGTATGCCACCTAAAACGTTGAATGTCAATTGGAGAGTTCATTATGTAGAACAACGCCATGACGCCATTATTAACAAAACCAACTCTAACATCATCGCCATATTCAGTATCATCTGCTTTTAAAAGTTCACCTGCTACTTCAATAAATGCTTAAGCGGGTAAGAAATACCTACTTGTATCCTGAACTTGCAATTCGATTCGTCCACCCTGATTTGGCTCTCGTGCGTCATAAGAATAATATGGATAATCGCTCACCGATTCATCCTTGAGAACTGGTGCATCTATGTCAAATGCTGGATCAGATACACGTTTAAACATTATTTATATTTGTCATCGTCTAACACGAAGACCACTTCCTGCTATTAGTCTAGCAGTTATATTTTTTTTTTTTCTGACAGGGGTACACCAGCCAGCTCTGTTAGATTTTGATTTGCAGCTTGATTTATTATTTTACTAACATTTGCAGGCATAACTTCAGTGCTGGGTAATTTTACTGGCTTAGATTTACGTCGTATTAATCGTGCTAGTCTATCCCTGATTGCTGAGAATGCTTTACCGGCAACATCACCAACAACGCCAATACTTTTATCACGAACAACGCCAATAGATTTCATTCCCAGTTGCTTTGCAATCGGTATTGCTCTTGGGGCTGTCTTTCTGAATAGACCCTAAACAACATCACCGAGTCGATCCCCCTGGATCGCTTTATATGTTGGTAATCGCGAATATATCACCCTGACCATTACAGGTCCACGTTGAGAATTATGTATGATCATCTTATTTTCTTGTCACTGATCTAATTGCATCAATCACTGCGGTAATCATCAACGATTTCATCAATGAGGGATCGATAAACATTAATATCCATGATACCGCTTGTAAAAAATCTCTGCCAAAGAGCAGCTGCTTCAATAATGATTTTTGGGGAATTATTGCTCCTCGTTTTCCACTAATCAGAATTTCTAATCTATCAACATCGGCAAGGACGTTTTTCGGGCAAAGTTTATCAAGGCCACTTCCTAGAGTGGCAATACCACTCCCAGTGGCACCGGGGACAGGATTTGTATCTTAGTTGTTGTTGAGAGTGATTTCCTTTTTTTCTTAGCTTCTTTAAGTTGCAACTTCATTTCTTCACTTCGTTTCCTTTCTTGTCTTACTTGTTTAATATACTCATTTACTGCCTGGTTAAAAATGTTAAACTGATTAACATCTCCCTCAGATCTGATCTGAGGAATATCAGCAGCGATGCGATATACATCCCTAACCCAATCGGCAGGTTTCAGAGTTTTAACATATTCGGGTGTTACATACCTATCTCTATCACGATATCCAAACGTGGCAATTTTAATTATTTGGTTTGGGCCATTGATAGCGGCAATACCTTCAGGCATACATTTATCTGTAATGTTAGTTCTAACTTTTGGCTGAACTTCAGGTTGTGGTTGAACTTCAGGTTGTGTTTGAGGAGGTTGCTGGGGTGGTGGTTGAAGAAGTTGAAGAAGGCCAACAATATCAACAGGTAATGTCTTAAGAGCTTTTTTTTTTTTATTTTTGCTGCCTTAGATGCTTTACCAATTTCTTTTTTGTTGGTTCGACAATTGGTTTAAATAACTGTTCTGTACTTTCTGTAAATTCCCACCTGAGATTCCTGACGCACTTGTAGTTGTTGCTTGACAGAATCACGGACGGGGAGATATTTCTTAATTGCATCTAGTCGCTGTCGAGCTAGTTTAGCCGTATGAGATTCCATGGATAATGTTACTATTGATATAATAATGATTTAATTACGCTACAGCACCAGGGAGGGGACGACCAACAGGTCTGTAATTAAGGACGCATAAAAAATTGAAAATACAAGCGTCAAGAAAAAAATACGCTAACCCGGTTAGAGACCTCGGTAACGCTTGTATTTTCATTCTCATAGGAAGGTTTATTATCAAAAACGGACTGCTCTAAAAAGTGGTCTGTTCACCCTCCCTGCTACTTCTTTTAAGACAATAGATGTGATCTCGTAAATCTTTCATACCCTAGAATAACATCGATTAGTGAGACCAAGTTTCTAAGATACTTTAGTATCCAAATCATTCCTAATCTTTTGTCCCAACTGAGTTCAGAATGCAGTAATATCACCCTCACTGGGACTGACGAATGTTTGCGTTGAAGTTTTATCGAACTTGATAAACTAATCAACTTTAAAAATTATTAATCTTACTCTCAGCAAGATTGGATACCGATGATTTAGTTTCAGATATTTTCATGTTTGAGCCTCACTATAATTGTTGCATTCTTTACCATAAATGTTACATGGTCGATCATTTTGCTGGAATGTTACCCTCCCTCACGTTGTTGTTTGCTCAGATGATACAAAGGTAGAATATACAGTTTTCCATGTTCAGTCGAGACAATTTTGAAATAAAAACAAAATAAACTATTTTCGTCTGACAAGATTACAATTTGGTCCTGACTTTCGTCTGCAGTAGTTTTCACCTCAATGAACTCGTTCGATACTAAACACAATATTATATGGTCTCGTTAACAAAATCACACTTGACTCCTTGAGATCACTACCACAATAGTTCTGGTAAAAAGCTGAGCTATCCTTGTAATGTCAGAAAGAGTCTTCCACAAATTGTGGATAAGTGATTTCCTTGGCTCATGAGATGAGGTGACATAACACGTCCTTGTGATGATGAGATGACGTAGGTCATCTTTTCTCAAAAGCACTGATATTTACAATCGTGGAAACATGCATGCTACATCGTTGTTTACAATGCATTTGAGTGAGAGCCTTTTAAGTTTACAATTAAATCTTAACTCGAATGATCGCAGACCGTATGCCTAGATAAGCTTTGAGACAGCACTTTTCTTCATGTGTTTGTTATATTTTCCATATATTTAATTACCTGCAAAAGGCATTAATAACTCTTATGAAGGCTTTGAGCATAATCTAAGAGTGTCTAAAATAAAAGTATCAGGTAAGCCCCGTTATATTACATTTTGTAAAGATGAGATAATTATGAAAAATGTGAGTAGCCGTTCTGAACAAGCGTTGTGTCTATCATTTTTCCGTCAGATGACAACTAAAAAAGAATGCCGCATAAAAGATGTGCATAAACATGTTTGAACAGATCTTAGAGAGACATTTTTACCACATTCGGGACACAATGACAACGAGATCGTGATGCGTTGAACACAGTGATCAGAACTGTATTATATTGGATTTATTCGGTTGTTATGGTTTCCATCCTTCTTTATCCAAAAGTTAAAAAGAAATAAAACAAAACCAAACAAAACATTAGATATTTTCTATACTTAGTTTATTTAGAAATTGTAACAACGATAATTGATTTATTCCACAGTTGTAGAACATTCAAATATTGATGAATGAATGGAATTCGTAATTTCTTGGAACACAGTCTGGGGTGATGGCGATGATATTACTCATAAATATGACATGAATATTCCTTGGTACGATCTGTAATATATGAAATAAGATATAAAATCGATGACGTTTCTATGACTGTGATAGAACAATAGAAGAAATCGTTATTTATTGTACAGTAGTCGAAGAATATATTGCATTCATTTAAATTCAGTAAAATCGTGAAAAAATGCGAATAACTGCACTCTTTGAATTCTGACACCTTTTTCATTCAGTTAGTCTCTTGAGTTTAAAAGATTGATTTAGACTTGTAATTTAGCTTCGAGAATAGAGATTCCAGTTCACTCTATACACTTACTTTATGAAGTATGAGCATGCAAGAAACCCTCTAACTTGAGTGCATCCAATGACTCGAGTGCAACCACTGATTTGAGTGCAACCACTTACTTGAGTGCACCCACTGACTCGAGTCAACAATAGAAGACATATAAATTTGAATATTATAAACTTATATGTTCGTTTAATGGAATGTACAATGATGTAGATGTGGACCAAGATGAACATACTTTTAGAAAATGCACCTGTCCGTCTGATAATTAAACGGCCGGAAACTTACCGATAAAGATTCGTATGGAAACAAAGGGGACTAATGTGTCAGATTGTCCATTCTATTAATAACGCTCTATTATTACTAACCAATACGTTAACTAAGAAACAAGAAATTTTAAATTAGTGAATAGAAACGTGCCGTGATATAATCTTATTGTTACGTATTGGCTCGTTCAAAAGTAACAAAAGAAAAAAAGTGAAACCAACAAGCTTTGTAAGTTTCAACAAAAATAATTTATTTCCCTAGAAAACACGGTGAAAAGGTGAAAATAGAAAATAGGACTTACAGTTTGTGAAGACAATCCAAACATTTATCCTAGTACTGAAAAAATACAAGTCCTATCACTAAATAGTTTTAACTGAATCCAGGTTCGAATCTTGATGACGCTCCAAGATGGAGGATGATGACGTCATGTGAAGCCTTTATACGAATGTCAAGAGTTCCACGTTGAACCACAACTTGTAATGTTTCAATTTAGAATGTCTTTGTCACTTGTATAGTTCTTCAGGGAATAAATTATTATATTCTAAAATATAGATGAACTTCTGAACCAGCTGTCATCTATGATAAAACATCTCGAGCTTCAAAGATGTAAAAATACAACTCATTACGGCACCTAACAGAAATATATCCTTCTTCTTGAAGATATATTGTACGACTGAATATTTCGCGGGGATCTGAGTATTTTTAAACTGAACTAAGACGTCATTTCAGGCGCGCACGATGGAACGCGTGGATATTTCGCAATAAACAATGCAATTTCACGTGGGCCAGAAAAATGACCTTGGCAATAGCCAATCGTTTTCGCGTAGTGTTTACTTAAATCGACAAACCATGGCATGCAAAAATCGTGCATATGCGAGTCATACTACGTTTTATATAAACATAATATCTCTTTCAAAAATATCAGATCCCGTGAAAATAATCATTACAATATAATGTAATGATACAAAAATAAAATAAAAAAGAATTTAAAATTAACACACAAGTAATTAAATTACATATTCGTAACACTAATATAAAGAAACACAATGAATAGAAACGTGAAGTGATATAATCTAATATAAAGAAACACGAGAGTATTACAACATCTCACCTTAGTACTGGATGTTACCATCACATTTACATGTGCAGCCATATCTCTGATTGTATTCATTGCCGTAACACAGTCCTGTACGACAGAAGGACACACTGCAGTATCCAGTTCCCACTCCAAGGCCACTCCATGGGACCCTTGATAAACCCCATTGGTTCCCAACTCCAGATCGGGTGCCGGTTAGCCGCGGATCATTCGAATACCCTTGCCCTGGTAAAAAGAAAGACAGTAAAAGTTATTATAGTTTAACATGGATTTTTCCATCACTTAAAGGCTCGATTTAGCCTTTGAAAGTGCTTTGAGAATATGAATTTCATCTAGTTTCTAACTTGCATTATATGATGCATGTCTGTACATCCGACTACTTTCTTGAAATTATTTATAAAGAAATAAAATTTGAATAGATATATAATATTCTCGAAGTATTTTAACGTCTTCTTGTTCCTTCTAACCGGATTCCAAGCACAATTCTTTTTTTCTGAGAACACGATAGGTCGAAGAAACTTTTCTGTGAAGAGGATTTTGCCCAATTTCAGTCTTTATTTCAGATAATTAATGAAAATTCAGTCACTATTGAATTTGTCTTTTCTTACACCTAAAATTTTTCTTGTTTCATTAGTTTGTGTTTGATTGTGGAAATATCATCTCTGTTATTGAAGTTCACTATGCTATACCTTGCTTAAGTCTAAGGGTTTATAAATACTTTTATTATCTTTTTAAAAGATCTACCGCAGAGTTTTTGGAACTGAAAGTTAGAAAATTTGCTTTGTATGATTGGTCTAATACTTATTGTTATAAATTTCTTCCTACCATATCATGCAGAAAAAAAGACAAAGTAATTATGTAGAAATGGCATTTTTCTGTACTGAAGTACTTACCAAAAACAGATGCTACCATCATACAGAGGACGACTAGAGACAGAACAATTTTCATTTTCTTCGAGTTAATAATACACTGCAAGCCAACCAAAATTGTTCTGATCAGAGCAGAGGTAATCTACTCGACATTGTTACTATTCCCCTTATATACACCATGAGGGTTATCAATGACAAGCATTACAACTAATATGGCGGAAATAAAAAGTCAGCTGTCAAACTGTAACCTTTCAGTTCGCATCTTAATTACGTGCATGATTAATGTTGTAGGTTTGCCCATCCAATAGTATCATCACTCTTATGTAAGCTAAACACTTGCAAAAAATCCATTGACTTTCGTATTTACATTTTGATTGATGATTAACAAAACACTAAGTTTCCGATCGTTATTTGACCGGAAATAATATAGATTGGAGTTTGTTTTTGTCGTTGACGATGCGTACTGAATAAGAAGCATGTCAACCATCGATTTTAATCATGTAAGATGAAAACAAAACTAAAATAAAAACACACAAAACCCATTCGCAAATCGCTTGGTATCGAGGACGACATTCGAAAGTTTTACCTCTTTATAACTATAATCATTTAATAAAATATTTTATACATTGTTATTATATACATTGCATATTCGATGACTCTACTATTTTTATTATATTTATAAAGCATATATTTGACATATGTAATACGTCTTCAATCCATCCTGTGAAAACAACGATTAATGCATTGAAACTACAAAATCTACTAACACATGTCTGCAGCTTACTTAAATAAATAATGATTTCTCTGCTTACGATGCACTAATGCAGAAATCGACACCGATCAGGACTGTGCAGTGTAAGTGGCAGACATTGTGGTTAAGAGAAATAAATCCAGTACTTTACGAGGGTGTCAACAGTCGCGATCGCATGTAATAGTACAACTGCTCATATACATTATTTATGTCCTTGTTTTTGTGGCCTTTTGTTTTGCTTCAAGTCAATAATATTTCAGTTGTTTTAATTGTGAAGGAGCAGATATATTAGCTGCTATTGAATAACAGGTATATACCACCTCGTACGTCAAACCACAGAGGTCTTGTCCCGTACGTCATGGCTAAGCCACTCGTGAAAATCCTGAGCTTTTCACCTACTCAGATAAATGTATCCGTTATTCACTCATTTCAAACAAACATCCTCTATGCACACAGCGATCAAATGCGATGGAAATGCAAAAGACACACCTTTGCATTCGAAGTAAGCAACGAGGCACGATTTGGAGAAACGTTACACTGTATGTAAATCCCTCTCTAATTCGCTGCGCTGAAATTTGTCAAACGTGAGCGACGATTTCGAAAGACGAAACAAAATATGGTCATATATATTTCATGCGGAAGTTTTTGTAGTTACCACGATATAAAAGCACGATATTAGTATCTCATTACATTTGTTATCTAATAATGATCGAATGAATATGGATGGATGATCTACACTCATATCCATGTTCAAATCAAAACATATTACAGATACTTCAATTAATTTATCTGACTGACAATTAATAAATATGTTTCTCAAATGCATGTACTTTAACAGTTATACTTTTGTAATTCAAATGTCATCAATTTCAGCTGCTTTTAATATATATATATATATATATATATATATATATATATATATATATATATATATATCTGTGTGGGTGGGTGTGGGTGTTGTAGCATGCGAGTCATATATAACGCAATTGAATTCACACTTAAAACCTTACCATTGTTTTATTGACTATATTACAGCAACCTACTTGGAAGAATTTTTGGAGGGTGCTCTATGATTCAAGGCTGCTGTTGTACCGACTAGCATAAACACCTCATAACCGCTTTTATTAACTTTGATTCCATTCAGCAGTGACAACTTTGTTTAGAACAAATATGATTATTTAGGGATGTTTAGAACCAGAATTTTCAGTCTGAGCAAATCAAATTCTGTAAATAGTTGCCAGCATTACTTTGTGAACATTTGTTTGGGCCAACCTTAAATCATTCTGTATAGCATCAATGTTTATATGTTGGGCCAGCGTTGATTAATAATGTTTTTGTGTGGCAGAGAACGTCGGGCCAACAATGAGCCATGAGTTAGGCCATATTAAGGAACAATGAACAAAACCCGTGCAGGGCCAAAGCTACTTACCAGTCACTGGGACAACAAGATCAGAATAAGATAGACAACGTTGGCCCAGTAAGTGT
The DNA here is from genome assembly GCA_016617855.1 of Megalonaias nervosa. Lineage (NCBI taxonomy): Eukaryota > Metazoa > Mollusca > Bivalvia > Unionida > Unionidae > Megalonaias > Megalonaias nervosa. The sequence goes on from JAECUM010014726.1 coordinate 27,892, forward strand.
TTGTTGTTTGAGCTTTTCTAAAAGACGTTTAACAAATACTAATAGGCTGTAAAGTGTGTTTGGTTAATTACATTTGCATTCATGTTTAATATGAATTACTGTCTCTCTGTGTGTATTATCTCAAACGGACAGTTTATA
>JAECUM010014727.1:0-21846 GCA_016617855.1 Megalonaias nervosa
CTCTCGAGATGTTTTGTATAGTGTTTGCTCAAAAATGGAGAGTCCTTAAGTTACTATGTTGTTTTGTTATATATTTGTTTGTTGTTGTTGTTGTTGTTGTTTGATTTTAGAACAACTACGTCAGGCATAGCAGAAGACAACAAAGATTTATTTTTTAAAAGTAGTCCCTAGCGCGTGGACACCATGACCGAGATGACTGGTATGAGATGACAGGACTGAGACAAGAAAAGTATGGTTAGCAAAACAGCTAGATTCCTCTGTCGCATGGGTGAGAAATATTATTCTTTTCACTTCACCTGTAGCAGAATAATGTGAAGCATTTAACATTTATTGTACATGAAACAGTTCTCAAGACTCGAACCCACACAGACAGAGGTGAGACGGCAGTGATCCGTAACGGTGAGCGCTTTAGACCACTTGGCCACTCGGGGCCCCGTATCTGCTGTGACTTTACATAATAAATCCCACTAACATTGCAGACGACGTCTATAAATAAACGCCTCAAGAAATGTCCTGGCCGAATAGTTCATTATCTTGATCATCCGTCCTGTCGTCGATAGTTCAATAGTGAATAATTTTCTTTAATTCCCAGAGTAAAATGATAAAAATAAATGTCAGTCTTAGCTCGATGAAATGTTGCTGTGGAGATACTGAATAATTTCTGAACGGAAGCTGACCTATTTGAATGAGATGCTCATCTATGCTTGACATTACAAGCTTTAAATCTAATAACAAACAAAGAAGACAAAACAAATTCACCCAAAATTGTTTTTCTAGTCTTCTCTCATATTTAAGAAGGAAACATTCTACACACATTGTAGAATTATGGTTTTGAAAGTGAAGGAAAGACAGGAAAGGAGAGAAGCAACTAAGGATAATTTTCATGGATTAATAATTCCAGCTAAAGACAATTCTGATGGTAAATCGTATGGGGATGCATACTATGTACCAGATACCAACATATGTTTTGACTCTTTTGCCTAATTATGGTAAATCAGTGGTTGAACCACACGTACGGGTTGGTCATATCTTTACACCTATGCACAATATGCACCTGAAATGATTTGAGTGCAGTTCTGATTCTTTGAAAAGACTTTTGCAGATATATGTTTTTATTATATGCTCATTTTTTTTCTCCGTTAACTTTACATTGTCAGAATCGTGCAATATTATGCGATACTGCACTCCTCGCGCTCAATTCATACTTAATGCGCGTGAATAAAGGAACTACTTTCTATTGTAAACAAACAATTCTATTTTCTAACGTAAACAATTTTTTTATGAATGAACTAAAGCAGATATTTCATGGACTGCCACATACCAGCAAATGTTTCATAGACTGCCATATAGCAGCAGCTTTGGCACATTCCGCGTTAACTTTTTTGATACAATGTTTCAGATTTAGGCTAGCTATAGACGCCAGACAGGGTCCTTACAATAATATGCAAGTTATAAGACATAAACTGTCTTGTTTAACTGGTAATAAAAATGGCAAAAATATACTTACAATTTTACATCCTGAATTTCCTCAAAATGTACTTTAGTAGTTCTGCAAATCCGAATTACATGAGCCATGTCATGGGTTCTCAAGCTTGATTGCACATTTCGAAATTGTACTGTAATTTCGAGTTTATTCCAAGTGCAGTTACATCCTCCTTACTGCACTCAAAATGAAATAAACATTAAATTCCACAGCGTCTTTTCGATAATTGCAACTGAAAGACTTCATATTTTTAACACATTATGATCTGAATCATTCAATGACAGAACAGAAACACGCACGCCGATGTCAACACACTTCAATGCGATTAAATTGGCAGACGCTGCTGGAATCCGATGGAATCGACAAAAAAACCAAAACGTATTCATTCCAGATCAAATGGAAAAGTTGTTGTAATGCGCATTCATTAACAATATTACTCCAAATTTCAATTTTAAGTAGACCAAACGCCATTTTCTTTCGAAACTTACGTTTAGCGCGCGACCAACTTCAAATTTGTCTGGGCGGAGTTACGTGAGCATTAATAATGTTGTTGTGTAATGATGCGGCTACGCTTGTGTATTTAGTTTGGAATACGGCATACATTCAGTTACTTTGTTTGTTGCAGTGTATTTTTGTTTATGTATTTAAGCCTTGGGTACAATAAGAAAATGAGCATATAATAAAAAGGTTACTGCATTTGAATGGGAAGATATGAACTCGTTTTGTCGGATGGATATACTGCACTCCCAAGGTCGTGCAGTATAAACATCCGAAAAACTCGTTCATATTTTCCCATACAAATGCAGTAACCTATAATTATAGATAATGATCAAATCCATCCGGCAGGTTATTGTGATATTTTATTTTGAATGCATCAATATGTATTTTGTGAAATTCATTTATTTCATGCACATCAAATTAACTTTCAGTTATGAAATAGGTGTTTTATTAATATTGTTCTATCGGAATATTTGTAATCAGGTCTGTATTGTCAAGTTATATCTATGTTCTAATAAGGTCAAAGGTAAACTACGTCCTTTCTGTAACTTGTATGTAAGGCTAGACTAGAAAATATTCAGCTTGCAATTTCAAGTCCGCCTCTTTTCTGATTCCACTTATAAATAAATGCAATGAACCCTTAACGATTGTCCATGAATTAAGAAGACATCGAATATTGTAACACACACACGCATAAATAAAATGTAATGATAAGGACTGTCACCTTTATCCAATTGATTTTTGATTTGTATTATTTTTTTTAAAAAAAATGTATGCATCAATACATACGCATATGAAATGTAATGATAAAGACTGTCTTCTTTATCCAATTGATTTTTGTTTTGTGTTTTGTTTTAAAAAAACCATATAAGCATCAATACCCAAAAGATCATTAAGATCATTTCCATATTCGTATCGAAATGTAGACGTTTTACAGGTGAATAAGGTGCTACTAAGCATGTTCATAGGGGATATGGGATTTTAGATAGGATTAATATATGACTGAGTGTAAAAATGACTTTCCACTAGTAATTTGTAGATCACTGTATATTCACTGTCATGCTAAACCTCTATTTCATGTAATTACATTAATATATTCTGCTTGTTATTTTGTTTTATGCATGTACGTGCATACGTGTCATTGATAAAGATGTTATGGACCAGGGTATACATTGCTAAATACACAAATTGCTCTAACTGATCTTTTTGGTTAGATTTTGCCACTAAGCTATTACTACCAGCACGAAATATATTAATAAGTAAGTGTGTATTTCCCTGAAACAAAAACCGAGGTATATCATGAACATGACAGAAGATACAAATACAGATCGCCTTTGTGATATCGAGACGACATTATGTAGAACGTTTTAATCCAGACTAGAAACTGTTAAGGAGTCGGTCATTTCTATTCTGTAAACCATTTGCCAATTATCAGATGCAAAATTTTCAAGAGAATTGTCTTTCTCTGCGTATGATAAGACGATTGAAACTATAAATTTTCTTACTGACTAAGCAAACTTGAAGCCTAAATAGTCGAAGATAATAATAATTTCCATCAACATGTATCTAATGTTATTTTGATATAGTCGGTTAAACATGTTCGAATTTTGCAAATGTCAGACAAAAGTGAATTATTCAAATTATTGTTTCACTTTTTACGTCCAGCATGTATTGTTAATAAATATTTCTCTAATTTATATGTTTCATTCTTGTATCGAGGATGTTCATATCATAGCCATCAACATCTGCACCAGATAAATAACATCAGATAGCTTGTGAGAAAGTGAACTTCTTGTAGAGTCAAATATGTATGTGTGTGTGTGTGCGTGTATGATTTAGATTTTTAACGTAATTTTAACAATGTTTTAGTCATCTCGCTACGATGTCTGCAGTGTGGCAATTTATAATGATGTCTAGCTATGCGGCATCATGCCGCAGACATGTAGCATGATGTCCCACCCAGTCACATTATCATGACACCAGGCCAACCAGTCCTAACACTAACCTCTTGATGTTGAGCGCATAGCGAGGCAGCTGCTAGTACCATTTTTGTATAAGTCTTTGGTATGAGTCGGCCGGGGTTCGAACCCACGACCTCCCGCATCCGAGGCGGACGCTCTACCACTTAGGCCACCGGAGCGGATGGGTGAAATGTAATGAATCATGTACTAGTGTGTTTTAGAAGTAGCGTAGGATTGAACTGAGAAGCTGGAATAAAGATGTATCCTTAGTTATTGCTATGTTATGTTATGTATATCTTTTTTATCTGTTTCAGTTTTGATTGATGATTGTAAATTGTAAAGGATTATTTTGGAAATATATTACATAGGTTGAGGATATTGGGCTGCCTCGTTAATTTGGTTAAACATGTTTATGTTGTCTTTTGACTTTGGAAGGATGTGGAAGTGAACTTGCTGACACATTTGATGGGATCTTGTTTCGAGTCACTGGTTAATCACACTGGTCACCTGATTTCTGATTGGTTGGCTGTTAGAAGTCCTGATCTTGTCTGCAGCTTGAGAAGCTCTGGAAGGGAACTTGTGGCCCTTATCCTGGTTCTGAAATTGAGTCTTGGTTTTATATATGGGGTGGTGAGTGACAACTATTTCTTCATATCTTATACATGTGTAGTGGAGTCAGTCATTTAGTTGTGTTAAATTATTATTCGGAAAGATTCATTATTTAAATTATTCACTGGAATTATAAAGTGCTCAGACTTTAGTGCTAAATAACTATTATGGAATTACTGTGAATTCATTCAAATACATTTTGGATTATATCATTGTGATACATCAAGATCGTTAGCATATCAACAATATTCAAGGCAACTGGTATATCAGCATTGGACTTAATTTGGAACACCACTGGAACAAATTTGGAATATATTATACTTTCGTACTTGTGATAGAACTTATAGGACTATCTGGAATTTCATTCACAATAATGTAAATTCTTTTTAGTTTTTCACTTTTTATTCTAAGGAAATAAATTATTTGGTGAACTGTACAAAAATTGTTGTTTTTCGCTTTTTTATGTTACTTTGTTTAAGACCATACATCCTTAATAGTTAGTAAATAATTCAATAACGAATTCTTATACGAATCCCGAGCAAAGAATACGTAACACGCTATGAAGTTAGGAGAATGTAGCGCGTGGTGAACAAATTTGAGGTTCAACATGATTTAGTTATATTGTTATCATAATCTCTGGTACGCAGAAATACAACTTGTCGTCACAACAGCGATTAGACAAAAACGTTATTTACAGAGCAGCCGCAGTCATCGCCCTACACCAAGTCCCCGAGCAACGGTGCAGCTGTCTGACCAGAGTTTCAATAAATCAGAACCCATAGGTCAGGTGTATGAAATTGAAACATTTTTCAGAAAAGGTATAGAGATCGTACCTTGCAATATACATTTAATTGGTTACATTTTAATTCCAAATACTACTCTTTGGGTAAACTTTACATACCTCATCCCAGAAGGTCAAACGGTTGTAAATAAAATATACTAAAAGACTGGCTCATACTAGAGCAGTGAAAGGAAGTAAAAAATTTTCTTTGTTAATAACAAAGTATTTCAGAAAAAAGAATGTTAAGAGTTTTAGCTGAAATCCTTTTTTAATCATATTTACCAAGTAGCAGTACAATGCTTAACATTACATTTGTTCTTCTTTTAACTGTATCGAATTGTAGTGTTAAATGTCTTTCTACGTTAAAGTAGTCAGATAAAAGAAGTTTTCTGGCTCAAATACCCTATTTTTCACAGGACAAATACAAATTTTCACAGTTCCTCTATACCCGGCCCCCTACCCCTTGACCCCGGAAAAAATTTATCGACGAGGCGACGGGTAGTTGGCGTCTGAGCTTAAGGATAATGAAACTTTATTGTGAAAGTTTGTATCTGTCCTGTGAAAAATAGGGTCTTTGATCCAGAAACACGCCTTTTATCTTACTAATTGCAAAGTTATATTAAAATCTCAGACTAAAATTGTCAGATGAAATGTCATTCTAAAATTTTAAACTTCCTCTCCTATTGTCAATGTATCAACAGCTGCTATCAGAAAGATCGCGTCGTCATGTTGATACAAATACAACTTGAGTTTTCCGCTTATTTTTCTGTGACACTCGAACAAATCTTTCATCTTTATCGTGTTAAGCATATTCTTGCTATAAGTGGAGTATACCTTTGATCGGTCGAGGTCTATAGTTAATTTTGTGTATTTTTCTTGACTGATCGGGTGATGTAAGTTGCTGAACTTTTCAGATAATATTTTTGTTAGATCGTCTAGCAGTTTAAAGTATTGACTTTCTTCTGTTCGGAGACGAGAAAGTTTTAGTTTGTCAAATCCGCCTTTGAAGCAGACACCTGGTACTTTAACGGTAAGTGAAACGGTAAGAGGTTTATTGTTGACGTTTATTTGTTTTATTTTACTGTTCTTGTTCTCGGTTATTGTGAGTCAAGCATTAGACATATTTTTAGATAAAATTTCAAACTGTAATACAGTTCATACGTGTTTGTCAAGCGATGCTGTTCTAGCACTTACAACACAATCAACTTGATATTTTTTCGAGTACCGTTTTTCGTACATGCCGACGCGCATCAGCAAAATGTCAGTCAACATACTATCAATACACGAAACTCCCTGATCAGGTCGTCTATATCGTATTTCACTCCGCGCAGATAAGATCGTATCGGATCTAAAAGTTTATTGTATGTACACGTCGCAGTTTTACAAGTAGTATTAAATAAGAACGGATTTAGTGCTGCTCCGCTTGAAACAATACCTGAACTTGTCTTAGGATTTTACTGTAATAACGGTAAGCTTATTCACGCACCAGAGTTTTTTTGTGATAATATTTGTAGTACTGAATAAGTTCGACTTTTTCTTTATCGTCTAAGGCGTCTGACACATGGTTAAAATCTATTACTTGTCGTTTCATTATGTTATTATTCTACAGTAAATGTATTTTCTGCTGCAAGTTTTTCTAGCTGCACATGAAAGTCGTTGTTTTTTGGATCAGCAATACAATTTCTATATATATCATATACATTAGAGGATAAATCTTTATATTCACTTTCATATCAAACATTATCATATATATTATCATAAACAGGATCAAAATGTGTTGGTATTATTGTAATCTCGTTTACCTCATCGGCATACTCACTTTGTGTTACAATAATATAACCAATAACTCTGCTGAGATCATTCAAACTAAACTTTTTAAGTACCAAATGCTATATGCTGTGCCAAATTGTGATAGGCCATATTTATTTTTGACATTAATATCATTTACTGGTAAGTTTAGATACCCAGCAATTTTTTGTTTGATATTTGCATAACGTGGTTCAGTTATTATTTTTTCTACTTCTTTCTCATATTTCTCAAAGCAATCTTTCTCAATTTATTGTGTGAAATATCTGAAAAGAGGTTTCCTGAATTGTAGGGTGTATAAACATTATTTCGTCTAATGTTTGATAAAATATATCCTTTTCTACATCAGAATACGACTTTATCTGTGATTCTAAATCTGATACTACATTATGTGCATAATCAATTCGCTGCACAGAATATTTTCTTATTTCCTAATTTGTTAATGAGTCTACTAGTTAAAGATAAGCTGACGCTAGAAGTTCAGCATCAGTATGATCATCTGCTAATTCAAGTAACGTCTTCTTTTATCAAGGTAGTCCATACCTAATTCACGAAATATACGACTTTTGGCAAATATATCTCTTAATTTACGATTTTTTGAAAGTTTAACTTTTCTTGTTTCGGCTAGCTTGTCAAGTTCATCATGAAATAGTTTGATTCGCTCCTGTTCTATTTTTTTTTTTTTACCACCATATGCTTTTGCTGTAATAAGATTAGATTTGTTGATCCACAGCGAAATTTCTTTGATTAGCTCAAGCAACGTATTTGACATCAACGTTTCAATTTTTAATTTCTCTTCCTCACAATAGCTAGCGGGACAGTATTTACTGATTATATCAAAGCCTCTTATAGCGGTTGTTTAGTTGAGGACCTCTCATGTCCATTACTCTAACAAAGTTGTTCTCTTTTTCGTTTAGGTCTGGTACGTCCAAAGTCCAATGTTTCATTTTATCGATTTCATTGGTGGCTTTTGCTTCAGCGGCACTTCTGGATCTAACGAATAAACGTGAGCTACTGCAATTTTAGTTTTCGGATTAAAAATAAATTATAAAATTCTTTGGCGACTCTGATTCTGACTGATGGTGGATCTGTCGTTGTCATCTTTATCTATAACGATTACATTAAACCGTCGACTTATATATTTGAAACATTGTTAAACCTGGATAAAAATTTTCAGCGTTGACAACATAAATCCTGAAATATGAGTCTTTGTCAATTGTAACAGCAGTATCAAGTGTATATTGCTGAGAAGTACTAACATAAACACCTGTTGTAGTATACAGTGTAGTCCATGTTGTTTCGTCTGTAGATCCCTCTAATCTCTATTTATAAATTCGTCCGACATTAGCATTTCGTCGACCTCGTAATTGAAATTTCCATATCTCAACAGGAGCCGGGCATTTTATCTTGATCCAAAAGTTTGATGTTTCTCCGTTTGTGTTTCACTCCGACCCTTCTGATATCGCGCTGTTAAACGCAAATGCATAATTCGGATTGTTTCCTGGATACTGCGTTGATGCAGATGCAACAAAACCTCGACGATTATCTACAGCATCTACTAAATGTGGAATATAACCAACACTATTTTTAGCTCGTTTTACACCTCCACTACCTGCAGCAACTGAGTCTACGTATTGTCTATTTACAAGATCATTTGCAGAAACAGGTACATACGACGTCATTATTTTATTGGCGACCATGTCGATCGCAACTGTCATTGTACCTCCTGTTTTTTTTTAAAGATAAGCAGCATCTGCAGAAGTAATAGCTGTATCAACGTATAATTTATTTGTTAGGCCAGAACCGTTGACAGATACATAAGTTGTTGTTATTGTTGACGAACCCATATCAAATTCTATATTCATAGTATCGCCAGATTTTGTTGTCCTTGACAAATTTTACATTTGCCACAAAAGTGTCGTCTGCTTGCTTATTGTTATTTAATTGAGTACCGATTATTAGTTTACCGCCCATGTTTATCGATCCAGTCATAGTTCTGCCTACAAGCGGTAGGTATTCTGTCAGTTTTACATTAAGCTGATCATAAGATACAGCATCTGTTGCAGCTGGTAGAAAGTTTGATGGAAGATCTGTTATTTTAGATCCACCGGTAAATGTTAGGTTTCCATAGACTGTATCGCCGGATTTATTTATTTTTAATCTTGATACAGTACTAAGCTGACTTATACTTACAGCTTGATTTGGGTTTTGATTTGGCGGTGAATATGTTCTTTGTAAATTTATAATTTTTAACCGCTCATATTGATATTGCTTGTCGTAGTTCCACCTGGTAACGACAACTTATTACTGTCAACGTATTTGAGCTGAGAATAGCTAACCGCTTGAGTATTATTTGCATTAGCGGGAGGATATGATGTCTCTAAGTTTATAATTTTATTATTGCTCATGTTTAACGAGCCAGTCATCGTTCCACCGGCTAAAGGTAAGTTACTATCGAAAAGATTTTTAAGTTGTGCATAACTAGTAGTTTGTGTATTATGAAAGTATACGGGCGGGTATGCCATTTCTAGGACTAGCACTCGCTGAGCTGACATATTTAAGGTACCTGTCATTGTATCTCCAGATCGCTTGAGATAATTTGTTAAATCTACGCCAGCCGCAGCTGTTTCTGTTTCATCTGCTGTTGAGCTTCCGATTGACGTACCAAATTTTGTGTAATAGCTCATTCTTATTCTTACCGCGCGATAAAATTTAACTTTGACCGCCTAATAAAAGTAAGTTTTATAAAATGCAGCTTAAAATAGAATGAGTATAATTAACTTTGACACGGAGCGATTAATCAAACATCAACATAATCACAACCTACCAGATTGCCATTATCTGGTAGTAGGACGAACTGCATCTATCAAAACTAACCTGCTGATGAATTTACTGCCCAACGACGTCTTTAGCTACGACAAAGTGTACATTTACACAATTAATCTACATGAGGACCAATACGAGTTACCTAACGAGTATAATGAAAATCTAAAGAATGAACTTGGCGTCGGCGAAGACACTTTTATCATACTAGAACCTGAAGATCTTATTCCAGTTGCTGAGATAGATTCTGACGAGCACAAAATTATTGTGCTTGATGACATTCCGTTAAGCGACGGCGAAATGAACTAGATTAAATCGTATTTTTCGTTGTCAAGAAACAGTAAATGCAATGCTTTTTATCTAACACAGGCTTCTTCGAAGTCGATCGTTTTATACGGCGAAATACTGGATGTTTTATATTATTTGCCGGACTGGACAACATTGACGTCCAAATATAGCACGAGAACAATGCGAAGATGTATCAAAAGATAAAGTTGCAGAACTTTATCATACCGCTACTGGCCAAGGAAAGCATAACTTTTCTTCTTTGATAAGCTAACACGAGATAGCAGTAAAATATTTAGATGTGGAATATGTACATTTTTCGATTAGATTGTGAAGCAATCCAAGAAAATAGTCTAACAGATATATTTAAAAATGGAATCTAAGCGAATAGAAGTTCTAAAGAAATTCGTTGCAACAAGAGCCGCGTTTAAGAAAAGAGTTGAGCAAGAACGCCGAGGACAATAAGAAACTGCAGAAGAAACTGCTCGACGTTTTAGACCTGTGACCAAAGCAGTACTTGGAAAGTAACCTGATATTTCTGCGCTATCACCAGAGGATATTGAAAAATATCAGAGCGAGGATTGCTTGGTATCGTTGAAGAAGGACAAAAGAAAGTTACAGAACAAATTATTACACAAGTTGGTGAATAAGCTAAACCTTATCAAGAAATGTTACAAAGGTGTGAAAACAAAATGATAAGATAACAAGATCTTAGGGAGTTTAAACGACAACAAATCATAGATGAAAGAATTAGTAAAATGTTTGGTAAAATTAATAAAGACAAGTATGAAAAATTCAATCAGGATTATGGATTTAAATATTCAGTTTAAAATATTAAAGATATGACTGAAATTGATAGAAATAAAGTACTTGAAACACAAAGAGGTATACGTAGCAAATATAGTGATTTATATGATGAAATTGAGTCAGCTGGAGTGGATGATGTATATAAATTATATGAAAATTACAGAAAAGGTATCGTTACTGGCAATTATATCAGGATCATTAATGATATAAGAGCAGAGATAGAAGGTTTTACAGATGGAAGAAAAAATAAGTACATTAGCAAAGATTCATGATGAAGAACGAGTAGATGAGAAGAGAGGTTATGGTATAAAAATCGTTAACTCGCAAGCTGAAATTGTTGATTGAGTAATGTTACTTGTCTCGTTGAAAGAAGCGGGAAATGTTAGCACAAAAATTGACGACGAAATTATTGAGATACTAGATCATCTTCGATCGAACGAATCTTTAACAACTGCTGAATATCAAGTGTTACATAGCGATCATATTCGTTAACGTATCGCTAGCAATTCAACTTTTTTATCTGCCAACCAAGAATAAAAATGTTATCAACTACATTACTACTCGATTCATCTCAAACTAATGCTGAGAGCGCAAATTTTTATGTGATTTACAGTCTACCGATCGAACTAGATCCAAATACGAATTATGAAACCGGATTGATTTCAGCTTCTACATAGCATTCTAAGGCCACCATAAAAACAAATGTAAATGATGATTTCACATTTCAATCCGGCACCTGTATAACCTTTAAAATTCCAAAAAGGCGTTTATAACATAACAGATCTTAGCAAAACAATTAAATCGTTAATAACAGCAAATGGTGGTAATAGTGGTAAATTTGAACTTACTCCGAACTGTAACACTTTACGAGCCAGAATAACACTAAAAAATAATTTACTTGGTGATTTTATCAAGACAAACAGCATCGGATCTTTGCTAGGATTTAAGAAACAACAGTACGGATCTGTTGCAGCTGCGATAATTTTATACGACGGCGAGCTACCTGTAAATATAACAGAAGTAAATACAGTTCTTATAAACTGTTCTAGAGCAGCAGGATCTTATACAGCACGTGGTAGCAAAGGTCAACCAATATACAGCTTTTCACCTGATGTTCCACCAGATTCGTTGATGCAAGTGAACCCGAGAGAAATTATATACTATCCAATCATCATCGAAAGTCAAATTTCAGGTATAACAATGACACTGACGGATCAGTCTGGCAGACAAATTGATCTTCACAACGACATTGTTACGTACTACTATCATCTACGATCAGTCAGCTAGCTGACCATTAACTGATCGCGCAGTAAACGAAATTTTATCATGCAGTTCTGTATAACAAGATGAAACAACGAATAATTCATCGTAGAAAAATAGTAGGAGGATTGTGCGGAAACTTCTTTTGTAAAATAGTTGAAAATATACCGGGTATTGCTAACAAAGTAGCACCAATTGCAATAGATGCATCTAAAGCATTTGCCACTGGTGCAGCATCTGCAGCAGGTACAGCTGTAGGACAAAATATAGCTGATAAGATTATGGGGGCTCCACAACAAGCTAGCGCGGCAGACATCAAACAAGTTATTAATGAAATCGCACCAATGGCAGATACAGCACGAGCAATGATAACAACAACAAAGAAACTGCTGTCTCCACCTGTTGAAGAAATTATTTAAAAATTGGTAATGAAAACACAACCACGTCCACATATTGCCGTGTTCTAGTCGGTTGCTTTACAACCCCAATCCGCAAATCGGTTCGCGATTTTGTCTAACAATTACAAATAAAGAATATTTGTCAAAAATTATCTTGACCTTACGGAAGAAATAACTGCAGGTAACTCAACAACAGAATTTGGGTATGTTGATTATCAAGATGAAAATTCAAACGAGCCTAATAAGATGGGTACAAGAACGTTGAACACGCGTGATGAAGATATGTTTCTATTACCGCACAAAGCCGTACTTAAAGAACGAGGACGCATAAGAACAGTATCAGTTGCTGGAGCAGCACCTACTCATATTGCTGCTTTACTCAAGTATCACTTATCAACAACGGCTGAAGTTAGTTTAAGTCCGCCAGATAGCAACTAGCAAATCAGACTGTAGAAGATATTTCAATGCACTTTCCAGTATTAAGTACTGTTCTTAAGGTGGTTTCGTTCAACGATGACTACTCAGCTCCAAGCGAACAGTTACCAAGACACGTTCTTGTTGTGTTTTAACGACAAAATCGACGTGGAAGTCAAGAACAAAACAACTCTGTGTTTGACAGTCCAGATGTCAGACAAATATTTGCCAGAATAAATTCTAAACAAATCCCAGAACGGGCAATCGAATGTGATTTTAGAGCTGCTGATAGAAACGTATCTCGTGCTTACATATACCTCATGCAAGTTATGCCAAGATATCAAGATGCTGATAGAAGCAAGCGGTATCATTTTATCATACAAAAAGGCAGAATGTATAGATTTTCTAAGAAAAGAAAGAATGTATTTTATCAAATAAAAGGCAGAATATATAGATTTTCTGGAAAGAATGAATAGATTTTCTAACAAAAGGCAGAATGTGTAGATTTTCTGGAAAGAATGAATAGATTTTCCAACAAAAGAAAGACTATCCAGGTATAAATACTTGGTGTAAACACTAGGGTGTGTGAAGTGTTTTACACTTTACGGTAAGCGGTATAATTTTATGAAACAAAATAAAATTCAATGAAATATATTATACAAGAAACAAAGTTGTCGCCGGGACAAGTTAAAAAACTAGCACAAGCTATAGTTAAACGAGAATCTGTTTCGTTGAAGACAGATTTCGGACAAAGATCGCAGAGCGATACACAGTCAGCAAAAGTATTGCTAACACAAAGACAAATCACCAAAATACGATTGCAAAGACCTTTTATTTTGAATTTATCAACAGCACAAGTAACTGCAATGGCACAAAGTAAAGAAATAAGTGGAGGATTTATTGGGCCTGCACTAGCAACTATTGCGAGGACTGTGCTACCAAAACTACTTCCGGTACTTGGAACGTTAGGAATATCAGCAGCATTAGGAACGATATCTGGAGCAACTAAAAAGGCGGTGTCAGGCGATGGAATCACCGGTGACGGTATCAAGCAACTTGATTGAAGTGCTATGCACTTACAAAATTTTATCCAGTAAATAATTATAAAATTACCACCAAAACGAAAGACAACTAAAAAAAAGAGAACAACGCCAAAGGCGAACCGTAACGTGGTCCAAGGCGGATTTATAGGTCGGCTGCTGGCAGGAATAGCAGGGAGTTTACTTCCAAGTCTGCTGGGGATAGGACGGGGAATGCAAAATTGTACGACAACAAGGAAAACGAAGGGAAAAGATTTGATGCTACCAGGAACGCGCCGTTGAGTAATTTTGAGTTTTCAGATAGACTGAAATTTGTCAACAGATTTCTAGGTGTGTTGGCAAAAGATGAGTTATCATCACTACCCAAAACGCAAGGCTCTGCAGCAAGTGGTGTAGTAAATATCCAAGATTTTAATGAGGGATCTGGTACACATTGGGTAGCGATTTACAAAAATAATTATTCTGATTCGTTTGTTCTTTCTCCGAGCGACGTCATCAAACAGTACATGCTATCGTCTAAAATATACAAAAAAAAAAATAAATAAATAAATAAAAAAATAAAATAAATAAATTATTCTTCTAATCAAACTCAGTCAGTTGGAACCGCGGCTTGTGGATAATATTGTGTTATGTTTGTCAAGCAAATGTCCCAGTCCGCTGGCGGACCGGGTTCAAATCACTCCTCAGATGATTTTCTTAAGTTTATTTTACAATTTACTCAGCATCCCAATGCAGAAAATGATAAGATAGCAATTTTGTCTAAGAAACAAATATAAAAATGACAACGTATTGCCTCAAGTGCAGAAGTGAAAGAGGAAATATAAATGAAACAACAGAAACAACTAAAAACAATAGATTCATGCTAAAAAGAATTTGCGCTGTTTATGGAAGAAACAAGAGTATGTTTCTGAAACAAGCTAAATCTGATGATTCTATCACTGGAGTATGTGTTAATGGAATGAGTGATAGCGGACCAATAAAAAATTAATTTTAGTCGAATGATTAATAATAAAATGAAATGTAAATGCGAAGCAGATCACCATTTGTGTATAGAGCAGGACAAAATAGTTACCTATTGTCAAAGTTGTAATCAACGAGCTGTCATTGGATCGGGTATAGATATTCACAAGTTAATTGGTAAATTACCGAAACCCAAAGGTGGATGGACATCGCCTCATCTTAAGTATACTGGACCTTGGAACCCTTTGGATCAACAGCTTGATGAAAATGACAGTCCATTAAAAGGACAAGAACCTTATTATCAGGTCGATGCAATTGCAATGCGTCATGACATATGTTACCGGGACAACAAACACAATAAACCTGGCTGTGATCGTGTCATGCTCGATGAACTGAGAGATATGCGACCAAATGGAATACGAGAGCGAATTGATCGCAAGCTAGTACAGGGTTTTATCGGTGCAAAGTATAAACTTGGATTCGGAGAGTCCCGGATTGGAAAGCCCCGACTCGGCGATGTACTTTATGATACCGGACCGCAAAGCACTCTTGCACATGAACTGCATAACCTAACAAAAAAGGTTTCCCAGGCGAAAGGTGGTCTCCAGCGCGACTGATGATATTTGGGCAATAGATCTAGCTGATATGTCAAACGTTGCACAATACAACGACAACAAAAGATATCGTATGAACGTAGTTGATATTTTCAATAAATACACAGATAGTGTACCTGTCGCAGATAAAACGGGACAAACTATAACAAATGCGTAAAGAAATATAGCAGACAGCTCGCGTTCTGGCGATACTCCAAGTAAACCTAATAAAATTTGGACCGACCACGGATCGGAATTGTTTAATAAACAATTCGAAAAGTTTCTAGAGCAAAATAATATAAAAAATACATCACTGGTAACGAGGGAAAAAGTGTTAATGTCGAGAGATTTAATCGCAGGTTAAAAAAAGAAAATATCTACAAGCACTTCACAACTAAAACACTAACATATACGTGACGATTTGCCAAAGATTGTATCAGATTACAATAACACAAAACACAAAACGTTAGGAATGTCGCCCAACGAAGCGGTTACAAATCCAATACTAGTGAATGAAAATATGTACCGACGACACAAGTTTAAGATCGGTGACAGTTAGAATTTCGCTGCTAAAAAAAAAAAACATTTGAAAAAGGTTTTACTCCAAATTGGTCGGAAAAAGTATTTTGTTGTTGACAAAGTATTGACAACAATATCTGTGACGTATATGCTGAAAGATCTATGAAGAGAATCGATTACTGGAAGTTTTAATGAACAGGAACTACAAAAGACGGAGCAGGATATATTTGTAATAAAAAAGTAATAGCAACAAAAGGTAAGCAAAGTTTTGTTAAATGGAGCGGTTATGGCGATAGTTTTAACAGTTGGATATCGACTAGCAGTATATAATCTCAGACCGCTATATATATTGCTGAAACCTGTTGATATTGCGAAAAGAGGTTTGACTGGTGGAGTTAAAAAATTGCTACTGCGTTTTCAAGTTCGGCAACAGTTGGAAATTTGATAATAAAATCATACTGAAAAATTTCTCATCTATAAAATTATTTTATTTGCTTCAACCAACCGTCAAGCGTGAAGTTGACAAACACAAAGGACTAAAAATACTAGTGCAGTATCAAGTTATGCTGACACAATTGCGCATAGTTAATAATATGCAAAACGAAGAAGCTGCTGATCCTTATAGCACAACAAAATCGAAAAATGTTTTAGTTAGAACCAATCTAAAATGATTAGCTGATAAAATACATCAACAAATTTGGAAAAGATTGGAGAGTATACTTCTTCAGGTTCATGATGGAAGTTCGAGTTTATATCAGGTATTTTGTTTCATACTATTAAATATAGTCCACTCCGAAGAAGTTCGTATGTTGATCAACCAGCAAAAATAAAAAATACAATGTGCTGCGTAAACATTAAAAATAATGATGATAAATGTTTTCAATGGTCAGTTTTATCAGCATTATTTCCTGTTACTGATAATGCCGATCGTGTAAACAAATATCATGAGTACGTTAGTAAATTAAATTGTAGTGGATTCGATTTTCCAGTTGCTGAAAATCAAATCCAGATATTTGAAAAACAAAATAATATTTCGATTAATGTGTTTGGTGTAGATGACCTATCGCGTGCGACAGGCAGTTGTATTTATCCACGATATATTAGCGGAAAAGAATCACAATGCACAATAAATGAATTGATTTATAAAAATCATTACGTTTAGATCAAGAACTTTCACGGACTTGTTGGAAAACAGTACAGCAACAGAAAACGAAACATTTCTTCTGTTATAAGTGTCTTTACGGTTGCAATTCACAAAAGACTTTGAATGAACATCTTGAGTACTGCACAAACGTACAAAAGATAACGATGCCGAGCGAAGACGAAAAGATCTTACAGTTTAAGAATTTTAATTATAAGATGAAGGTTCCATTTATAAGTTATGCGGATTCCGAATGCATTTTACAACATGTAGTAGGAGCTGATAATAATTCTGATAAATCATCAACAAGAAAGATGCATAATCGTATCCCTTGCGTTGTAGCTTATAAAGCTGCAGTTGATCAAACGATATCAAAACGTATTAAAAAATTATATTTTTTTACCGTGGAATTAATCCAGCAGTTTGGTTATTAAAGACTCTTATCGATGAAGTTGATCGAATCACAATTTACTAAATAATAACGTCAGTATGAAACATCTGACGTTAAAACAGCAACAAGAATTTGAATTTGCAGAATTATGTCATATTTGTGAGACACCACTTGGACCAGATCACGTGAGAGATCACAGTCATATTACTGATAAATATTGTGGTCTGGCACATGACAAGTGCATATTTACATTACAACGCACCAGAATTTATTCCAGTTGTTTTTCACAACTTTCGTGGATATGACGCTCATATTATTGTTGAAGCGTTCGGTAACAAAGAAGTAAAAGATCGTCTAAAACTTGGGCGGACTCTGCTGATTAGATTGGTTATTATCTGTCAAGTAAAACAATTGTGTAATATTTTAGTCTCACAATTTAAGGCTGACATTTCAGTATAACTTTGCCAGTAGTAAGATAAAAGGCGTGTTTCTGGATGAAAGACCTATTTTTCACAGGACAAATACAACTTTCACAATAAAGTTCCATTATTCTTAAGCTCAGACGCGAACTACCGTCGCCTCGTCGATAAATTTTTGGGGTGTCAGGGCGTAGGGGGTCGGGGATATAGGAACTGTGAAAATTTGTATTTGTCCTGTGAAATGTAGGGTGTTTGAGCCAGACACCTCCTTTTATCTTACTACTGTTATTTTAACATGTAAATCAATAATTGGCTGGAAATGATTGTTTTAAGGTTAAATGCAATATTGGTGGTGAACTGACATGATCTTGAAGGGCAATATCAATATGTTGTATTGTATAGTTTCAATGAAGTTAGGTACACCTAAGGAAAAGAGATAGCCTATTGTTTGTATTAAGGCTTATCTATGGATATTCGCTTATTAATAAGACCTTGTAACTGTTATTACTCCTGTAATACTGAAAGTATTCATGTAAATAGCAGCGGCAGTTTGGAACTCGTTTCGGCAATATATTTTATCCTTTGCTTTGGTAAAATCAACCGTCTTCATATACTGTTTAACTTGAACATTTAGTGAGTTCTGTAGATATGATTAGGTTTCCTTTTATAAAAGGAAAGTTTCTACAATACACTCGGAAAAACATGCTCCCATATTTACAGAATATGTCTGTTTCACATTATCTTCTTGTTTAAGTTAGTGCCACTTTCTGAATTATCACCTTGTACCGGTATATCTTGCCTGTTATCTGGAGTAAGAGTGGCACACTCTTTATTCAACACAAAAGGGTTTGAGTGCGGGTGTGTGGGTGTGAAATGTATTACGGCTAGCCTGTGGTGTTAACCAACATTTTTCTGTTGATGCGTATGTTCCATTCATGTGTCAAGGATGTTAGAATCAAAGTATCAACACCTGGAACGACAGTGGTGCTCACTTTAACACAGTGGGGTTTGAGTGTGAGTGGGTGGGTGTGGAATGTATTACGGCTAGATTGTAGTGTTAATCGATATTCTTCTTTTGATGTTAATGTTCCATTTAGGTGTAAAAGGTCTTGGAATCAGAGCTATCAATATATGTACCACAGAAGTAACATCATATAGCTTGTGCCAAAGTACACTTTCTTTGGGTCAAATACAATAAATCGTGTGCTAGTTTGTTTCAGAAATATGTATCTCTATATTAGTGACTAATTCCCCAACCTAAAATTAAAAGAACCCATAACAAAAGTATGTTAGACCCTATGGCGTTAGGAGAATATAACACCTTTATGTGATCAATATAAGGTAGCTGATCTACTTTGAGGGAGAAATCTCTTGACAAAATGTTCATTACGTCCATAAATATCGTTAGTGGCAAATCACATATTTAGACTACTATTTAACATTGAAATAGACGTAGGCTTTTTGAAAAGATAGCAGTTGTCATCGGACCCAAAACTGTTAATAAACAGCTTTATTTAGACTCCAAATAAATCGATTATTTCCGCAATCTGAAAGAAAAGTAATTTGCCAAAGGTGATTAAAGGCTATAATAAACAAAACGCAAACTGAATTACAGTACATACTTAGCTATTATGTAAAAGTTATACTAGGTCACTCACTCACCCTTTTCACAAACACCGACACTTTACACACCAGACCATAATATATTATTTCACAAAATGCATGCACCACCAACACTTCTATCCACCAATGTGTTAAGAAAACCCCCACTATAACACGTAATGTTGTAATTATCTTCAAACCCTAGGCAACCCACCTTTCTAGCAGCTAAAATGTTCACGAAAACACTAGACAACTAAGCCTCAAAATCTTCTTCAAGACCCTATTCCACCCATTTCACTATCCACCATACTGTTTGCAAATACTAAACAATGAACACTCCCAATCTTCACAAAACACCATGCCACCAATCCTCCAACGAGAATTCACCTAAACACTAGGCTACCAGCACTCAATATTGTTTTAACAATCGACCATAATGTATTATTCAGATTTAACTTATTATGTAGAAATCATAAAGAACGTGGTAATTGCATTCCTTACCAAATCATTGGTTTTTCAAGGCGCCATCCTAATCCAGAGCCAATTCTTTCGAGATGAAGTCAGTCATTACAAAATGACTATCTATCTGCTAGATTGTTATAGAAATAATTTTGATGTTTATCAAGTGAATATAAATATCCTAGGACTTTTACCAATACAAGAATTGTGTAGCATTAGAAAAAACCCCACATATGCTATTAGAACTTACACAGCTAAAAAGCAAGAGTGCAAGGTTATTAAAATTAGGAATTAAACTTAATCTAACGTTATACATGTACAAAATTTGCCTATTTAGCTAATCTAAAACTCAGCATGGGATGAGCTGAATGAGGTACTACTGTCATTAGACATTCCATATTACTTTGAATACGGTTGTTGCTTTGGTGATAATAAATACTTGTGGCGGATAATATAAGCACACATTTTTATGACTTGTGACACTATAAGGTGTTCCTATCCGATTTTTGACCATGAAGTGTTTATGTCAGACGTAAGGATTATATGTCTGACCTTTGGGATTTTCTTTTCGACCATAGTATACCATCATATAATCAATCGTTATTTCCAATCTCATTAAACATTTATTTCTTTTGTTTTCTTCTAACTTTTCAACTATTTCGTTCCTTATTACTGTGTATGCTACATTATTTTCATTAAAGATATTTCATAATGTGTACCACTGGATGCTAACTTTGTCAGATTGATTCATTTTGGTTCTTATTGCACCTTCTAAGTTTGAACAATCGTCAGTCAGAAACAAAGTCTTAATTCCTTGATATACACAAAGAAGTAATTCTAGCCAGTTTTTTCATATATAGCCAGAATTTATTACAATCATTGTTGCGACTCTATGGTCTAAAACTAACTAATAGAATAAAGCGAAAACCATCAAGTCTTGTAAAATTTAACAAATAATTTATTTCCCTAGAATGCAAAGTGAAATTTTAAAAAAGAACTTACGGTACTGTGAATTAAATTCCAAATAGTCATAAACGCTCTATCACAAGTTTAAATGAAAAGAATTCCTAATGAATTCCAGTGATGTTCCAAATAAATTCCAATATTGAATGATGTGCATATAGTTTCGAATTTGTGTCAGTGGCTTGGAATGTGGCGATCTGTTAACAGTTTTGATGTAACACAGTAATATAATCCAAAATGTCCTTGAATGAATTCAAATAATTAAAAAAATAATTTATTAAAAGAAGCATTAATAGGCATTTTGTAATTACAGTTACCAATGCAAATAAATAAATCCGCCACAGCTAAAAAACGAAAACACCAATAAGACTGAATTCCACTTCTGAAGTTAAGGTAGGAACAAGTACTTTTTCAAGTAAACAAAATCGATGTAAAAAGCTAAGACACTATAACAGAGCCAGGATGTAGGTCAGTTTCTTTTCTAAAACATCCAGAGTTGTCAGCAAGATTATTTCCATGTGAAAAACAAACGTCCTCGAATTAGGTTCAAATAAACATGTTTACATCCAATAATATTGATCTGCATATTTATTCTATCATCATAGAGAAATACTAGCTATGCATTATGCTTTTT
>JAECUM010014728.1:0-56173 GCA_016617855.1 Megalonaias nervosa
TATATATAGCTTTAATCTGATTGATTAGTCCATTTGTCTCTATCTCTCACTACTTCACTTAAAACTGTAACATATTTTAAATTCAATACATATGTTACAGAAAGTTGATGACATAAACAAATGATATTGCCTTAAAGAATTTTTAATCTCTTTGGTGTCCTGGTAAGGTTGAAATGATTTTGTCTAGATAAGTGCCTTTAAATTCGACAGTCATTTGCACTCGTAGGGTGTATCTGTATAGTAACTTTTGAACTAGCAGATGACAAATATTACAACTGATACGAAGAGCAATTTGCGTGTGATACAATAAAAAAAAAACTTCATTGAATTTGCAATAAATCGTGCTGTAACTGGTTCTTTGTTGCAACCGGTGCAGATCTTTAGTAGATTGATCTCAATATTTCACGTTCTTACAACCCCTTGGTAAACATCATAGGGATTACTAAACCTTATCAATATTATTGTGGCCACAGCAGTGCCTGCTAAAACAGATGGAACTTGATCTCAATCATAATAATGATAATAATTCATCATTAACATTGGAGAGAGTGAGCAACATGAGGTAATTTCGACATTTTTCTGAGTCCAACTTTAAGGAAGCAAGCATGTTATAGAAGAACTTTTTTTAGAAATTCGAGAATGATTTCAGTTGTAGAGCTGAAATTTTGCGAACACGCTGTCATAAAACATTTCAACTTGAGAATTACCCAACTCAAAAGTATGTTATAAATCTAAACAAAAACATAATATCACGGCAAATTTTGGGTCAGTGTATCAAGGTAAGATCTCAAATTATCAAGTTCAGTTTGAATTATAAATTTAGTGTTACTGCCATCGTACAGTTTACCAATTATCAGCATGCACATTTTGAGCTGAATGTTTACTCGAAGTTGCGACGATTGACGAAAGTGGGACCAGGTCCTTTGGATTCATTTAACATATTAAAACTATCGAAAATCCTTGTTAGAAATTGCAAACAATGTGCAACATTTATGTAAAGCGAACAATGTTATATTTACTAAAGTTCAGTTATAATTTAGAGTTAATAGGGACTGAAACTTATACTAGACATTAATTGAATACTCCATACTTTTAAATTACAAAATTAAAATATAGAAAAAATATTCAGTTTAGTTTGAACATAATTTGTACTGCGCATGTTTCTCTATATTCGACACATTTCTTAACGAGTAACGACGATATTTGCCTGAAGCACCAACTACAGATTGCATTCTGTTTTCTGTCTGCGTAGTCAATCGTTTTATGTCTGGTCCAATCAAGACAGAAAAGATGTTAGCACAAATGTCGTAGAACATTTCTGGTGTTTTTGAGGTTATATTACTGTACATAAGTTTGGATTATTTTTGTTTAAAAGTAAAGGAATATTAATTGATATTGAGATCCGTGGAATCAACAGCAATATCAACACTGATCTCCATAATGCTATCCATAAAACACAAGAAATGCATTCAGATTAGATGTTGAAGTTATCGTGTAAATGACTGGACTTTATTAGA
Source organism: Megalonaias nervosa (assembly GCA_016617855.1). Lineage (NCBI taxonomy): Eukaryota > Metazoa > Mollusca > Bivalvia > Unionida > Unionidae > Megalonaias > Megalonaias nervosa. The sequence continues at coordinate 1,518 of JAECUM010014728.1, forward strand.
AGTGAAAGGATCAGAGAAAAAAAAAATAAGTAAATAAATAAATAATTGTCTCGAGGTCCATATGATTTGAACATAAAGCGATACTGTATGGACTCGTGATAATATTGAAACCACACTGTATGTAAGTACGTATAAAATAAACATCCGCGTTTTGTGTCTTCTGGAGTCATTATCCGTGTTTGACGTGCAGCAAGGTATCTTTGCTGACTTTGTAAATAGTTCTCAAAGTGAGCCTGTTAAGTGATAGAGATCACACTAGGTCAGTGTTTGTCTAATGGCGCCGTAAAATGGAGAAACGATCTGATAAGGACAGAGACTGGGTCGTGCGTTTTACTGTCAGGAAAGGTTATAGTTAGGATGGAAAAATCTGAGAAAATCTGGACATTAGGTCAGTATAAGGGAGTTCATGGTAAGATCTAGACCGGGTTGCATGCTACATAATTTGGTGGCAGCGGTGGGATTATTTTTTTTGTAAAGTGGCTGCAAACCCTGGAAAATCTTATGAATAACTGAAAACGGCGGAGTCACCGACAGTCTCGTCAATGATGGATGCGCAAGAAAGAATTAATCATGAAATTCGGCAACTGGAACGTGAAATAGAAGAAAGTACACGCAGGACTCTCGGAACTGAACATCAAATGACGCCATCGAGACCCCGGGAAAGAAATCAAGCTCCCCAAAGAAGATATGAATTTTCGGAACAAAATAAACTTAAACGACCACTTGTAACGCCACAAATGTTCGACGCTACCACACCGCTGATTGACTTTCGAGAGCATTTTAGTACGTGTGCCGGGATAAACAAATGGACTCAAGAAGGGAAAGGGCTTTATCTAGCAATGAGTCTCAGTGGCCAGGCCCAGCAGTTAATGGGATCTGGAACTCCAGATTATGACAGGCTCATGGATTCGCTAGAAAGAAGGTTCACGCCAAAAAACCAAATGGAAATTTACAGAGTACAACCAAAAAGGCCGCTTTAGAAGGGAACATGAAACACTCCCAGAATTGGGACAAGCGATACGCCGACTTGCTTCCCAAGCATGTCCCCAGGCGCCAGAAGAATTACTCGAAACACTGTCGAAGGAGCAATTTATCGATTCTTTGACGGATAGCGAACTTAGGTTAAGAATACAACAGGCACGCCCTAAAAGCCTTGATGAAGCAATTCAGATTGGAATAGAACTCGAAGCCTTTAATAGATCCGAAAGTCAGCGAAAGGATTTGGGAAGATATGCACGAACCGTGACAATGTCCGACGCAGGACTAAGTGATATCCAGGAACTGAAGAGAGAAGTTGCGGGACTCAAGACGTTACTAAAGGATTTGAAGGCATAATCTGCAGGGAAAAACTGAACAAAGGGAAGATCTTGTTACAAGTGCGGAGAAATAGGGCATTTCAAAAGAAAATGTCCAAAAAGTAAGCCCAAACTGTCGTAAAAACTATGGTGGGCCCACCCCAAGGGCCAGGGGTGGGACCGTGATTCCAGGCCTAGGAATTTAACTGGTCAGGCAACAATGAAATACGATGGAATTTTCTTCTGAGGTCTGTACACAGAATGGGTGTCAACTTCTTAATAGACACATGTGCTACGGTTACCATGATAATTGCTATGAGAGGGTGTCTATGAGAGGATGGCACCGGAATATCCACCTCGGAAACCGTTAGAAGAAGTTAAAAAAATAAAAAGTTTACATTGTCGTTCGGAGGGAAACGTCACGAACATTTCGTTATCGTTGCAACGATGGGCTTGACAGCAGAAAGAGTGCTTGGATTGGATTTCCTAGAAAAAGCAGGAAGCAATATCGATTTTGTGAATCCCAGTTTGATTATTGGGGACACCAATTTATCATACGATGTGATTAAATCAAATTCGATGGAATGCGTTAGAGTTGCGTTATCGGAGAGAATATTGGTCCCTGCAAGGCACGAAATGAACATTCATTGTAAATTACAAACAGTAGGAAATAACCACGCGTTCTGTTCGACCGGGATTGTGGAACCAGAGGAACGATTTATTAAAAATAAGCAACTTCTGGTGGGAAAAGTACTTATTAGGGCTACGTCCGACAATATCATTCCTCTGAGGGTAATGAATGTTACCGATGAAACAAAAGTTTTTTTTGTCCATGCTGGAACTATTATGGGTCTTTATGTACCGGTGAATGGAGATGATGTTGATGATGTTTCTGGAGATTTGTTAGCACAAGTGGAAACCATCCAAGTGTCTGAACACCTGAAAAAGTTATCTCAAGAAAGTAAAAAGGGTCTTACATCGGCCCAATGCAAGAAAGTTGACCAACTTCTATGTACGTTCTCGGGTTTATTTGCTAAACCAAAAGATGACCTTGGCAGAACAAATCAAATACGTCACAAGATAAATACAGGGGACGCAAGACCAGTAAAACAACGGTTACGTAGAATTCCGATTCACGCAAGAAATGAAATTGAAGACGATGTTGAGAGTATGTTAACTCAAGGCATTTAATAGCCGTCATTAAGCCCCTGGGCTTCGCCCACAGTGCTGGTATGTAAGAAGGATGGATCGACTCGCTTTTGTGTCGACTATAGAGCAGTCAATCAACTGACTGTGAAGGACGCTTATCCTATACCACGTATAGACGACTCATTGGATCGACTTTCCGGTGTATCTTGGTTTTCTACCCTTGATTTAATGAGTGGATATTGGCAAGTAGAAATGGAAGAGCAAGATAAACCAAAAGCAGCTTTTGTAACACCAAATTGATTGTATCAGTTTCGTGTAATGCCTTTTGGATTATGCAATTCAGGTTCCACCTTTGAAAGGCTGATGGAGACTATTTTGGCAGATTTAAAATGGAAAACGTGTCTGATATATTTAGATGACATAATTATTCTCGGTAAAACTTTCGACGAGGAGCAAAGCCGTCTACAGGAAGTTTTCACTCGATTGCAACAGGCAGGCCTTAAACTTAAACCCTCCAAGTGTCACATTTTTGCACACGAAGTGGCATTCGTAGGGCATATCGTGTGTGAAGAGGGAATTAAAACCGACCCTGAAAAAATCGAGGCATTGAAATCGTTGACTACACCAGCGAATGTGAAGGAGCTTCACAGCTTCCTGGGGCTTTGTTCCTACTATAGGAGATTCATAAAAGACTTTTCGTCAATCGCTAGTTGTTTACATAAACTGACAGAGTCAGGAAGGGCATTTAAATGAACTAAGGAGTGCGGAGAAGCGTTTGAAATGCTAAAAGCTAAGTTAACAACAGCACCAATACACACATACCCTGACATGACAAAACAGTTCATTTTGGATACTGATGCTAGTGAAAACGGAATAGGTGCAGTAATTTCCTAGGTTCACGAAGGTGGCAAAAAAGTCGTGGCATATGAAAGTAGGACACTGTCAAAATCAGTACGATCCTAGTGTGTGACACGGAAAGAATTACTTGCTATAGTGTGCTTTGTGAAATATTTCAAGCCATACTTGTATGGGAAACGATTTCTCATTCGGACTGATCACAGTGCATTGCGTTGGCTCATGACGTTAAAGGACCCAGAAAGTCAACTTGCCAGATGGCTTGAGATGCTGGTTCAGTATGACTTTGAAATCTACACCGACCAGGCTTGTGTCATCAAGAAAGCCATGCCAACAATGCGGGAGACAGACGAATGTTGAAAACAATCGAAACGACGATAAGACCAACGTACTAGCATACAGCTGCTGTGAGTACGTTATGTTTCAAAAATGATAATAACGGTACGTATACATCGGCAGATGCAGTATCAAAGCTGCTGAAATCTCACCACGGCGAAAATGACCTATCCATAGTCAGACAGTGGGTGACTGGTGGAGTAAGACCATGCTGGAATGAAGCATCAGGCCAAAGCAATGACGTTAAAAGTTAATGGGCTCAATGGGACCAACTTGAGTTTCACAATGGACTGTTGTGTCAGAGATACCAAACATCTAATGGTAAAGCGGGACGTCATCAAGCAATTGTCCATTACGAAGTCAGGAAAAGTATATTGAAATTTTCTCATAATAGTAAAACTGGAGGCCACCTAGGTATTTCAAAAACCCTTAATAAAATCAGGCAAGGAAGTAGTAAGGGAAAAGGCTGGTTCTGACTCCAGACCCTCTCTCACCTCTCCAAACAAATATAAATTACCCTCTCGGAGACCCTAAAATCCTACCCCAAAACGATTTTTCACAAAATTAAAAGGCTGGTTCTAGCTCAAATATAATCCGAGACCTCTTTCCACCCTCCAAACAAATATAAATTATAATCTTGGAGACCCCAAAACCCTGTCCCAAAACGATTTTCATTTATAGCAAGTGCTGGTTCTGGCTCAAGACCCTCTCCCCACCCTCCAAACAAATATCGGATACCCTAAAATCCCCACCCCAAAACGATTTACATAAAATGAAAAAGCTGGTTCTAGCTCAAATATAATCTTAGACTTTTACTCACCCTCCAAATAAATCTTGGAGACCCTCCAAAAAAAAATAAATAAATAAATTACATCTGGGAGCCCTACCAGCCTTCCAAATGACTAACCTCTACCTCCTTCAAACTGTTTATACCCTATCATTATCATAATCTTTTTCATAACTACTGACTCTCATTGGCAAAATATCTGTTAACATACTGTCAATAATACGGAACTCGCGTATTAAATCATCCATATCATATTTTATACCCCGTAGGTAAGATCGTATCTGATCAAGTAATTTTTTATAGGTGATACTAGCTGTTTTGCAGGCATTTTTTTTGTCACAAGCCGAGGTTCAATCTTTTTACACGCTGTTGCAAGAGAAACACCAACGCCTGATATTATTAACAAAAATAGATTTAATGATGCTCCACTTGAAATTATACCAGAGCCGGTCAATAACAACGGTAAATATGATATTATCCGAAGTATTTTGTTATAATATTTATAACATTTTTTCACGCACCAAAGTTTTTATGATAATATTTGTAATATTGCAATAACGCATCCACATCTTGTTTTGGAATTTCTTTTGAAATATGATTGAAATCAACTATACTTTTTTCATTATATAATATTTGTTTACAATAGTGCTGGTTTCTGGTTTGATTCATTATACCTAATGACGTTAAGTAATTAATTACGGTGTTTCAGCTATAAATTCCAGACACCACCAGTAACGTCTCGGAGGCCTTTCCGTTGATGTCAACGTAAATGTTTCTTTGGTGTTCTTATTTAGCATCACAAGTAGAGGATTATAATATACATTCGGTGATGATGAAGTGGACGCAGTAATTTCCGAACCGTACATGGACAGCCTGTATAACCCAGTTACTTCTGCGGTATGTTCGAGAGTGTTATTTTGCGGTGTCCATGTCGATGATCCTGATGCTACTGTGTACACGATATTTTTAATTTGTCCGTGTGGAATTTTAATCAGATTCGTTTTTTGAACAATGTTAGGAATTCCACTGACAATGTCGTTTAGTTTTGTGTTAACGTCGGAGAGTTTTATGTCAACAGTTGGTGGATCACCAAAAAATTCGTTAATAGTTTTATTCACATTTCTACGAAAATTTAAAAACGTTTGTACGTGTCTAGTAAAAGTAGAATTAATTGTAGTCATTTCATTATTAACTGTAGCTAACGAAGCTGTTACTGAAATTTCCTTATCATCAACATATTTTTCCGTTGCAGCATCAAAATCAAATTCTGGTGTTCTAAGATTATTAATACCATTGTTACTCATATTGAGAAATGCACGCATTATACCGCCGTTGACTAACACGTACTTGGATTCTTGGTTATCAACGTATTTTTTTGTTACGGCGTCATTATCTGCGGTTGGATTTCCAAGGCCTGTAATTTTATTTTGATTCATAATAATGTCACCCGTGAACGAATCACCAGCTTTTTTGACATAATCGTTAATTGACTTACCGGAATCTTGTATCTTACCTTGGTCAGTAAAAGTAATGATATTATTAACAACCGCATTAGAAATTCGTATAAGTACATCTGACAGTTGTATATTACTTGTCTTCAATCGTCCTTGTTTGTCCTGGAAAACAACGACTTCATTTTGATCTACACTTGTAATATTTAATAAATTATTGATTTCATTTCTAAGCTGATCAAGAGTTGCGTATCTCGATAAGTCACCTTGCTGACCTTTAGCCGATCCATCTACTAATAATGTTCCAAATTTTGTATAGTAGCTCATTATTTATTATCCTACATAAAATTGTCAACATTAGTCAGTTTAATATTACATAAAATTATATAACAACAATGGCGAAGATATTAAATTTTGATACCGAACGATTAATCAAGCATAAACATAAAAACTAACTTCCAGATTGTCATTATCTTATTGTTGGTCGTACAGGATCGGGTAAAACAAATTTGTTATTAAATCTTTTGCTCAACAATAACTTTAACTATGACAAGGCATATATTTATACAATTAATCCACAACAGGATAAATACGAATTACTGAGCGAGTACAACGATAAACTTCGTGATGAACTTAACGCTGGCGATGATATATTTTTAATAAAACAACCAGAAGAACTAATTCCAGTTAATAAACTTGATTCATCCGAGCATAAAATAGTTGTATTTGACGATATTCCGCTAAACAATGAGGAGATGAACAAGATTAGATCTTATTTTTCATTATCGCGTAATAAAAGATGTAATTCTGTTTATCTCGCCCAAGGCTATTACAACGTCGATAGATTTATCAGGCGAAATACTGGTTGTTTTATATTATTTCCCTGACTAGATAGTGTTGATGTGAGAAATATTGCAAACGAGCAATGCGGTGACGTAACAAAAGATAAATTTATCGAATTATATCATCAAGCAACCAAAGACAAATACAATTTCTTTTTATTTGATAAGCTAGCGAGTGATCCGGCTAAGATGTTTCGTTGTTGCATTAACACGTTTTTATAAAACATATAAAAATAATGGACGAGCATCAACAAAGAATCGAATTGCTAAAGAAATTTATTGAAACTCGAGCAGCTTTTAAGAAAAAAGTGGAAGAAGCTCGGCGTGGACAAGTTCAAGCAGAGGAAGAAACTGCTAAACTTTTTAAACCTGTTACTGAAGCAGTACTTGGCAAGCAACCAGAAATATCAACATTATCTGCAGAGGAGTTTAAAAAATTACAAGAAAACGGTTTGTTAGGTTTACTCGGAGAAAGATCGAAAGAAGAAAATAAACAAATTGCAGAAGAACTTGTTAGAAACATTGCTGATCTTGCTGTATGACAGGCCGAATTTGACAGACTAATAAACAGTCCTCTTGCGCTTCAGCACGCTATTACAAGATTGACGGTTAATCCGGCCGAGTTAAGGAGTTAATAGAAAAATTGTCGGAGCAAACTAAGGAATTAGCTGAGAAACAAAAAATAATAACTGAAACTATTGTAGAAAAAATGCCTACTGAAAAACAGACAATATTTTATAGAAAAAATGCACGTTCTAAAATATTAGATGACGAATATGACGAATTTATTGAAGAAAATAATATCATTGAGATTGATAAAATTCGAACTTGGCCAGAAGAATAATATAACAATTTGATAGAAAAATTAACAAAAATTATAGAAGCTGGTTCACTTGCTGATAGAGAAATAAAAAAATTAAATGATGAAGAGAATTTATTAAAAGTATATAATTATATAAAAGAAGGAATTATTGCTGAGGTTTTACTTAAAACAGCTGTACAGTACAAAACCAGAAAAGTAGATTATGCTAGGGGCTGGAATTTTAAAAGACTATTTAATAAGTATGACGATGAACGAGATAAAACATTACCAGAGGAAACCACTGGATCTGGAGTTAAAGTTTTTACATCAAACGCAGAAATAGTTCACCGACTTATGTTGTTGATATCATCAAAAGAAGCTGATAATAAAAGCCTAGAGATCGATAACGAAATCATTGATATACTAGATCATCTTAGATCGAGCGGATTACTGACAACATCCGAGTATAAAATTTTACATAGCGATCTTATCTAAAATATTAATATAATGTCACTAACATCAACAACATTATTACTTGATTCCTCGCAGAAAACAGGAAACAGCGCAAACGTTTCCGTTTATTATAACCCACCAATAGAACTTGATCCTGAAAAACAGTATGAGATTGGACTAATTTCCTGCACTTGTTGGAATTCTATGGCTAACGTAAAAACTGGAGTAAACGATGAATTTACATTTATTTTAAATACACTAAGAGATCTATTTAGAACATTTAAAATTCCACAAGGAGCTTATAATCTTACTGATCTAAATAAGACGATAAAGGAGCTGATAACAAAAGCAGGCGGTATAGCTGATAATTTTGAGCTAACACCAAATTATAACATATTACGAGCTAATATAATATTAAAAAATAGTATGGTAGTCGATTTTACATCACCAAAAAGTATTGCATCGCTGATCGGATTTAATCATTATAGGTATGGACCTATAATGCCAGGAGAAACTTTATCATTTGACGGTGAACTGCCAGTAAATATAACAGAAGTAAACACAATATTAATAAATTGCTCTATTGCTTCTGGATCCTACTCAGCCAAGGGCAGTAGAGGACAAACAATATATAGCTTTTCACCAGATGTTCCACCAGGATCTATCATGCAAATTAATCCACGTCAAGTTATTTATTATCCGATTAATCTTGAAAATCAAATAACAAGTATAACAATGCAATTAACCGGTCAATCTGGTAGACAAATAGATCTTAACAACGAAATTGTCACGTATTATTTACACCTGCGCACAACAACGTAGTTGTCGGCGTCAATTTTGTGAGCCTATATTTTATAGACAAAGATGAGACGAAGAAAAATTTATAGAAGAAAAATCGTAGGTGGATTTTTTGGAAACATATTTAATAAAATTGTTGAGAATATACCAGGAATTGCGCGTAAAGTAACACCAATTGCACTTGACGCAGGTAAAGCTTTTGCGACAGGTGCAGCTTCTTCAGCAGGCACTGCAGTAGGATAAAAGATCGCTGATAAGATTAGAGGACCTTCCACATCAGAAATAAAACGAGTAATATCAGATATTGCGCCAACAAAAGAAACAAAACGAGCTCTGATAGCTACAACAAAAAAATTATTATCACCACATGGCGAAGAAATAGTACGTAAACTTGTAAAGAAAACAAAACCGATGACTCCTGCTGCTTTTTAATTTTGTGTAAAGATTATAAAATAAATGTCAGCTTAAAATTATCTCGATCTTGCTGAAGAATATGATACTGACGACGCTGTAACAGAGCTTGAATACGTCGAGTATCTCGATGAAAACTCGAACGAACCAAATAAGACCGGTGTTAGAACCTTTAACACAAGATATGAGGACATGTTTCCACTTCCACATAAGGCAGTGTTAGAAGTGCGTGGTCAAATATTAACTGCGATAGGTGGTGATATTGCAGCTGGTGCAGAAATTGCGCTTGTCAATAACGGTTGGAGCTTATTTAAAAGTGCACGATATCAACTGGCCAGTCAAACTGTAGAAGATATTTCAATGCACTTGCCTATAGCAAGTACAATACTTAACATTGTTTCGTTTAGCGACGATTATTCTAGATCAGTTGCCACAAACATGATGTGGTTTAAAGATACCTCATTCGGGACAGCTGTTTCGAGCGAGTTTCGTACTGCCGCTGGTGTTCCTGCAGCAGATAACAATAATCTAATCGCCAATCCCGCTGCTGATGATGCAGCCGCAATAGGTAATTCGATAAGATTAGCTGTTACAAATATACGACGACAGCAATATAACGAAGGATTTGCTAAACGAAAAGCATTTGCTGCAGAATCTAAACAAATAACGATGATGCTTCCGTTAAGTACAATATTTGGATTTTGCCGTGAATATAACAAAGTTTTTCGCGGAATAAAACATACACTTATTTTCGATCGAGCTTTTCAAAACGATTGTATAATACACGCTGATGGGGTGGCTGAAGGACAGTTTGCTATTACAAGATTAGCGCTGTGGATGCCACGAGTTGTCCCATCTATAGCTAAAATGATGGAGCTCGAATCATTATTGGCCGCTTATACAAAAAAGATACACTTCCAGCAAAACAAGATTTATCAAACAGCAATTCCTAATACGACCGATTACACATGGCGTGTTACAACTACAGCTAGCGAACAACTACCTCGACATTTGTTCGTCGTATTTCAACGACAGGCACGTCGTAATAATCAAGAAATGAACAACTCCATATTTGATAACCCTGATATTAGACGAATATTTGCTAGAGTAAATTCTAAACAATATCCCGAACGTGCAATCGAATGCAATTTTGCTGACGATGAAACAAAAAACATATCTCGACCGTATATGTATCTTATGGAAGCAATACAAAAATATCAGGACGTGGACAGTGGATCTCAAATATCAGTAGAAGAGTTTCGATCGCTCTATCCTATCTTTTATTTTGACATATCAAAACATTCCGAACGAGTTATCGGATCAACTGCTGATATCGAGGTCACCTGGACACTTGGCGTACTGCCAGCTGAACAGCATAACGTATATGCGCTAGTTGTCAGTGATAGATTCTTGACAATTGACGCGACTAAAGGAAGAATGACTGTACAAGTTTAATCTAACAACCTTGATGTAAAATAATGAAAACCAAGTACACAACTCGAGAAATATACCTAACATCCGGTCAAGTTGAAAAATTATCAGCAGCTGTTGCTAAACGCCGTTCTGTTTCTTTAATGATATCCCCGGAGACTTCAAATAAAACAGCGGTTAAATTAATGCTAACGCAACAACAAATCGATAAACTTGATAAAGGAAAACCCTTTGTCCTTAAATTATCTGTTTCACAAATAACAGCAATGTCAAAACAAGGTGGATTTTTTGGACCAGCACTATCCGTATTAGCTAGCTCAATAATACCAAAACTTTTGCCAGTACTTGGTACACTTGGACTAGGAGCTGCGTCAGGGGCAGTATCTGGCGCAACGAAAATAGCAGTTGAAGGTCGTGGAATCAAACAAATCTGTCGTTATTTTTATGTAACGTTATAAAATAAATGCCGCAACGAAAACCAAAATCGTCGAAAAAAAAGAAAACAACAAAACGCAATCGAACAAAACAAGGAGGATTTATTCCAATAGCTCCACTACTAGCGGGATTAGCGGGAAGTCTTCTTCCAAACCTACTAGGAATCGGACGTGAAATGACTCTACCAGGGACCAGACGCTATTGAGCAATTTTGATATAATTGAAAAATTGAATGACGTTGTCGGATTTTGCGGAGTATTTTCTAAAGACGAACTCGATGACGTACCAGCAGGTGGTTAGTGCGTTGTAAATATAGAAAATTTTAACGATGGCTCAGGCACTCACTGGGTTGCTGTCTGCGATAATAATTATTTTGATTCGTTTGGACTTCCTCCGAGCGATCTTATAAAAAAATATATTTTTAAAAAATTTAAAAAAATAAATTATTCGTCTAATCAACTACAGCCGATCGGAACATCAGCTTGTGGTTATTATTGTATAATGTTTGTCCGACAAATGTCAAAAGATCCTAATTTTTTAAAGTTTATTTTACAGTTTGACAAGCAGCCTTCTCACGCAAATGATGAGATTGCAGTTAATTTTTGTAAAGCTTGCAATTAATTTTATCTAAACTTGCAAATATATACAATGTCAACATACTGTCTCAAATGTAGAACTAAAACAGAAAATAAGGATGAGACGACGGAAAAAACAAAAATAATAGAATAATGTTAAAAAGTATTTGTGTTGTTTGTGGTAGAAAGAAAAGTATGTTTCTGAAAAAACAAGTAGCTGAGACATTAGGATCTGGTGTGGATAAAGTTATCCTGATCGACGATTAATTGATAACAATTTTTATCAAACAAAATAAAATAAAATGAAGTGCAATTGCGATTGTGATAAAGATCTTTGTATCAACAAGATAAAATCGTCACATACTGTCAATCATGCAATCGCCATGAGGTAATTGGCAGCGGAATTGACATTCATAAAATTATTGGCAAATTGCCAAAACCAAAAGGAGGCTGGACATTGCCAGGTCATAGGTATACTGGATCTTATAATCCTCTTGATAAACAACTAGATGAAAATGATAATCCGCTGCCAGGACAAGAGCCTTATAATCAAGTTGATGCAATTGCAATGCGTCATGATATCTGTTATCGTGATATCGAACGTCCTGACAACGCTCGTGCAGAAAGTTCGAAATCGGATTGTGATAAAGTAATGTTAGACGAACTTCGTGATATGGAACCGACGAATATGCGAGAACGTGTTGATAGAAGGCTGGTGCAGGGTTTTATTGGAGCAAAATATAAGTTAGGACTCGGAAAGGAATTGTATGACGATCTTGCGGTTGAACTACACAAACCTAAAAAAAGTTTACGCGACGTAAGGTTGTTGCAAATGCCGTTGATGGCATCTGGGCGATAGATTTAGTAGATGTGTCAAATCTTGCTCAGTTTAATGATAATAATAAATACTTGTTTAATGTTATAGATATTTTTAGTAAATATGCTTTTAGTGTACCTGTTTCGGATAAAACAGGATCGTCGATAACTGACGCGCTAAAACAAATAATAACAACTACAGAAAGAAAACCAAATAGAATCTGGACTGATCACGGAGCATAATTTTTTAATAAAAAATTCGAGCAGTTTCTGCTCCAAAATAATATAAAAAAATATGTTACAGGGAACGAGGGTAAAAGTGTTGTAGTTGAAAGATTCAATCGCACGCTAAACGAAAAAATACATAAACATATGACAGCTAAAAATACGAACAGGTATATTGATGATCTTTCTCAAATCTTTGACGAATATAATAACACGAAACATCCAACTATCAAAATGTCACCAAATGACGCAATTAAAAATCCGATATTAGCGGACGAAAACATGTATCGCAGACATAAATTTAAAGTGGGTGATCGAGTTAGAATTTCTCTGACGAAAAAAACATTTGAGAAAGGATTTACTCCAAACGGGAGCGAAGAAGTATTTGTCGTTGATAAAGTACTTTTAACAATACCTGTAACATACTCGTTAAAAGATTTATTAGGTGAAAAAACTGAGGAAGATGTTTTCGTCATCGAAAAAGTTATTAGAAAAAAAGGTAATAAAAGTTTAGTTAAGTGGTGCGGGTATAGCGATAAATTTAATAGTTGGATCCCAACCAAACAAATTATGAAATAATGTTTCTGTAGATTTCCTCGTACTTACGTTTGATAGATTTACATTTTACTGGTTTACATAATGATATTAGATATTGTCTTCGATCGTCAGAGATTGTCATTAAGTTAAAAATCTTGACAAATATAAAATCGAATTTTATATTTTTTTGTCGGCCTGCAATTTTTAGATTTAAAAAGGGTTTGATAAGCTGCCAAAATATTTGTTGTTCGGCAACAGTAAAATTAAATTTTATTATTTTTTTAGCAATGTGATACTTAACATTATATCGCCCAGTTGTCAGTCTGCTGTAATTTTTTCTGTCAACGACGGTGTTGCTGTTGTCGTCTTCATCATCATCATTAAATAAAATATCATCTTCGCTATAACTAGCAGATTTGTCTATTATATCAGTAGAGATTGTAATATTATCTGCGACTTTGTCGTTAGTGATTGTATCACTTGCGATTGTATCTTCCTCGTATATATAAGCAAGTCTTTTCATCAAATCCATATTATAATATACTTTTATCTAATTTATTGTTATAAGATGACTAATGAGGTAAAATATCGAACTAGCCGAAGCAGTGAGAAAATGTCTGTCGGGTTATAGTGCATATTCTGTTGACGTTATTGTTACGCAAGGTGATTCTAGCAGCAGCTAAAAAAATAAACTTAATGATAGCGCTTTATAACATTAAAATTTGATAAAGATGATATTATAACGTTTGCTCATCATTGCTTAACTAAAATCGAGCTAATCATTGTAAATAAAGTTAATCCAAGTATAATAATTTTTTGAAAAAGCTGATCTCGTTACTCTATCAGCAGCAAATTTTACTGCCCTAGGATTAATATTAAAATGTTTTGCCGCAGATGAGATCGAAGGAAATTTGATTTCCTCATCTGTTTCAGGATTAAATGAAGCAATAGGTTTTGCCGGATATCTAAAATTAATACCACCACCTAGTCCTTTTCTCACATTTTCCTGCTGGGTAACTAGCTCTAAATTTTCCAGTCGATTGTCAGTCTTTACGTTATTGATGTGATTAATCACAAGACCATTAAGTATAGGTCCGTTAAACGTCTCGTAAACAAAACGATGGCTAAGATAACCAACAAAGTCTGTTTCAGTTCCTCTGACAGTTACCTTGAGATACCCCGTAGCATTAATAGTACCAATAACTTTTTTTGTTTTTCTATTTCTAATAATACCACGATCGTTAGCCTCATATAAATCTAATACTGGATGAGGTTGATACTCATCTTGTAAAGATAAGTTTTCGATATTGTCATCGCTAATCGAATTATTGACTAGATAGACTCTTTGTCCTTCTGGAATGTCCTCGCAGAACAAAGTATAAATAAAATCTTTTCGAAACATTTCCGTTCTCTCAGCATTATCTCCCTTTACGCTAATCTTATAACCTGCTGGCGTTGATTCACCAATAGATTTTTTAGATTTTATGTTAATAACCGAACCTAATGCATTTCCAGCGTATAGGTTATACTTCGGATGAACATGATATGCTTCTTGCTCGTTTGCGCTTGTCAGATATTGTGTCATTATATACTATAAGCATTTTATATCTCTAATTGATTGTTCAACTTGGCGCGCGGTGAGTTATCGATCGAATAATCAATTAGATAAATAATATTACACTATTATATAGCATGTTGAAATTGCGAGATATAGCCAAGAAGAGTCTTATGGGAGAACCTGAAAAAATAGCGACTGCCTTTACAGGATTCGACATCAGTTATCGGTTTGATAAACAAATCGTACTAGTAAATTTCACTGCAACAAATCTCTATCATTTGCTAGAGCCAACTGTAAAACGTGAACTTGAAAAACATAAGGGTCCAAGATTAGTGCAATATCATGTTATGTTTTCAAAGCTACTTGTGACAGAGGGATCGACTGACAAAGAAATCGCAAACGCTTACATAAACGCAAAATCGAGGCGTGTTTTGCTTGGGACTGATCTTTTGTCACTAGCTGATGAAATACACCAGGAAATTTGGAAAAAGATAGAAGAATTTACCGAATTGGGTTCGGGTTGGAAGTTCTAAATGATCAAGGAAATTTTCTTTCACACAATAAAATATAACGTATTACGCGGTAGTTGGTATATTGATCTGCCACAAAAAATAAAAATTAAAAAATGTTGTATAAACGTAAAGAACGTTGATAACAGATGTTTTCAATGGGCTATTCTTTCTGCGCTATTTCCAGCAGAAAAAAATGCTGATTATGTTGACAAGTATATTAGTCACATATTAAAATTAAATTTTAATGGTATTGACTTTCCAGTTGCAGAAAATCAAATACCAAAGTTTGAAAAGCAAAATAATGTTTCAATAAATATTTTCGGACTAGATGAAAAAGAAAACGTCTATCCGAGATATATTTCAGACAAAGCTTCACAATCGACAATAAACTTGCTGTTTTATAAGAATCATTACGTTTGGGTCAAAAACTTTAATGGACTAGTTGGCAGACAGTATAATAAACGAAATAAAAAAACGTTTTTTTTGTTATCGCTGCGTGCACGGTTGTAATGACAATGAAACATTACAAAAGCATTTGCAGTACTGTAGTGACTTACAACGAATAACAATGCCGTCCAAAGAAAATAGTTTACTGCAGTTTGTCAATCGTAATCACAAACTAAAAATTCCTTTCGTTATATACGCCGATTTCGAATGTTTGCTTCAACCTATACTTGGCGTGGAAAATAATCCTAACCAATCGAGTACAAGAAAGACTCAAAATCATGTTCCATGTGGGGTAGCGTATAAGATAGTTTGCTGCACTAATTCGAGATTATCTAAACCAATCAAATTATATCGTGGTAATAATCCGGCTGTTTGGCTTTTCAAGCAGTTAATTAGCGAAGTTGATAATATATTTAATCGTTTAAAAAGAATAACTCCAATGATAAAACTAACATCTCAACAAGACTCTGATCACGAGCAAGCGGAATTTTGTCATATTTGTGAAAAAGCTTTTGACTCGCCTGATAACAAAAAAGTACATGACCATTGCCATTTGACCGGACAGTATCGTGGAGCGGCCCATGATAAGTGTAATTTAAAATTTCATGCTCCGGATTTTATTCCAGTTATTCTTCACAACTTCCGAGGATATGATAGCCATATTATCGTAGAAGCTTTTGGTGATCCCAACATAATATCTCGTTTAAAACTTAATAACGTAATCAAGTGCATACCAAATAATTTTGAAAAGTATCTGTCGGTTACGCTAGGTAAGTTGCGTTTTATTGACAGCCTACAGTTTATGGCAGCATCATTGGATGAGCTAGTGAAAGGTTGTAGCGAGTTTGATAACCTACGAGACTGTTTTGGAGATAAATTTAATCTACTGACCAAAAAAGGAGTATTTCCGTACGAGTATCTGGATGATTGGAGTAAATTTGATGAAACTTCGCTACCTGATAAGGATAAATTTTATTCGCAACTTAAAAATGAAAATATAACTGATAGCGAGTATAATTACGCACAAGATATTTGGAAAGAATTTGATTGCAAGACGTTTGGCGATTATCATGATTTATATTTGAAAACCGACGTATTATTGCTAGCAGATGTTTTTGAAAGTTTTCGAAAAGTGAGCAATAACAATTATGGACTAGATCCTTGTTGGTATTATTCTGCTCCCGGGCTGTCATGGGACGCTCTGTTAAAGTTTAGTAAAGTAAGGTTAGAATTACTAACTGACGTTGATATGTTCAATTTTATCGAAAAAGGTATTCGAGGCGGTATTAGCGTTATAACAAAGAAATATGCTGAAGCAAACAACAAATACTTGAAAGAGTACAATCCTAAGCTTCCTTCGAAGTATATAATTTATTTAGACTATAATAATTTGTACGATTATTCTATGGCAGAACCAATGCCTTTTGGTGGATTTCTTTGGATTACGGCTGAACAATTTCTATCGGAGACAGAAAAAAAGATACCCGACGATGTTTCGTATTTTGTTGAAGTTGATCTCGATTATCCTATTTCGCTACACAATTTACACAACGATTATTCTTTCTGCGCAGAATCAATGATAATAGATTATAGTTTGTTATCTCAAGAACAACAAGCGATAGCATCACCAAGACAAGATTCTATAGTAAAAAAAACTAGTACCAAATTTACTAGATAAGAAAAATTATGTTTTACATTACAAAGTTTTAAAACAAGCAGTAGATGCTGGTCTCGTGTTGAGAAAAGTTCATAGAGTTTTGAAGTTTAATCAGTTACCTTGGATGAAAGGTTATATTAACTCGAACACTTCGAGAAGAGCTGTAGCGAAAACCGATTTTGAAAAAAACTTCTTTAAGCTTATGAACAATTCCGTTTTTGGTAAGACGATGGAAAATATTAGAAAACGAGTAAATATCGAGCTAGTTAATGATATCAATCGCAGAAATAAACTTGTGTCAGACGACGATTTTGTTAGCATGAAAATTTTTAATGGAAATCTTGTTGCGATACAAAGAAGAAAAATAAATCTAAAACTAAATAAACCAATTTACGTTGGAGCTTCCGTGTTAGATTTATCGAAGTGGCTCATGTACGATTTTCATTATAATTTTTTAAAA
Organism: Megalonaias nervosa; assembly: GCA_016617855.1. Lineage (NCBI taxonomy): Eukaryota > Metazoa > Mollusca > Bivalvia > Unionida > Unionidae > Megalonaias > Megalonaias nervosa. The sequence continues at coordinate 19,350 of JAECUM010014728.1, forward strand.
ATCAATGGCCGTCAAGTAGGCTATTGTTTACTGATACCGACTCGCTCGTGTATGAAATCGAATGTGAGGACGTCTATCAGGACATATACGATAATCGACATCTGTTTGATCTTTCCGATTACCCTCGTGACAGTACATTTCATGACGACACAAACAAAAAGGTTATTGGTAAGTTCAAAGATGAAATGAACTCGAGCATCATCAAATACTTTATCGGATTGCGCAGTAAAATGTACGCGGTATTGCTAGATAATAATAAAATAACGAAAAAGGCAAAAGGTCTGCCTCGCGATTTTGTTAAAAAGTTTATGAAATTTGATGATTACAAGTACGCGCTTGACGGCGGCGTTAGTTTTATAAGAACAATGGCTATTCGGACAAATCATCATAAACTCGAAACAGATGTCATTATCAAACGCGGATTGAGTAATTTTGATGACAAACATTATTGTGAAAATGGAGTAGATACATTTGCACTTGGTTATTGTTTTGATGATAGATCTATCCTCGATATTAAATTCGATGACTAAGGTATGAAATTTTGTGTAAACTTTAGAAATAATGTTTGAAAATTTGACAGTCACAAATAGTTACAATAGCAAGATCAAATATCTAATGATGGACGGCAAACAGCTGACAGTTGAAATTAATAATGAAACATCAGGTATATGTTTCAGCGGCAATAATGTTGCTGGTGACATGCTAAAACTTTCGCTTATCAGATCTGGTGACAGCGAGTATTTCAATTACCTTGAACAACTGAGCCAGAAGTTATCAGCAGGATTTAAAAACTTTCATGATCCGATCAGTCAACAAAAATATACTAAACTTACCATCGATCTCGATCGGTCAAAAGTATATTTTATCGACAAAAAATATCCTCTTAACAAACCGCAAATAAAAGATTTGTTCGAATGTCGTCGCTGTGTGAGCGGCAAAGTAAAGTTTAGTCTCTATTATCGCGATGATGAAATATTTCTAATATCAACGGTAGAAACATTGATAATTGGTGATGAGGTTTGAAGTAGGTAGAGGTTAGTCTTTTGGGAGGCTGGTAGGGCTCACAGATGTAATTTATATTTATTTTTTTTTTTTTGGAGGGTCTCCAAGATTTATTTGAAGAGTGAGTAAAAGTCTTAGATTATATTTGAGCTAGAACCAGCCTTTTCATTTTGGGAAAATCGTTTTGGGGTGGGGATTTTAGGGTCTCTGATGGGGTAATTTATATTTGTTTGGAGGGTGGGAGAGGGTCTGGAGCCAGAACCATCCTATCCCCTTACTACTACAACAACTACAAGCTCGTCAGGAGTCTCAAGTGGGATTTGCAGAAGGTGCAGAACAATTATTTAAACCGATTGTCAAACCAACAAAGAAAATTGTTACAACAACTGAGGCAACACAGAAAGCTCTTGAAGCATTACCTGTTGATATTGCTGGCCGTATTCAAGCAGCTTAACCTGGGGCTCAACCACAACCACAACCATCAAGAACCAGAATTAAGATAATAGATAAATTTACGCCTGAAGGTATTGCTGCTATCAAGGACCCAAAGCAATTACTTGATATTGCCGCGTTTGGATATTATGAAAGACAAAAATCAGTAGAACCAAAACATTAAATCTCTAAGCTCTGCCAATTGGATCAAGGATGTATATCGCGTTGCTACTGGTATTCCAGAAATTAGATCTAATGAAGATATTGATAATTTTAACAGATTTGATAAGGCTGTATATGAGCATATCGAAAAAGATAAACAAGGTAAACGACTATTACCATCACCACAACGATCACCACGACTACTACCACAACAATTTGAATTACCATCACCACAACGATCACAACAACTGCAACAAAAGCTACAACAACGAGAACAACAACGACAAGAAATAATGAAACAATTGAAATCACCACGACAACCAGTCAAACTAACAGAGGAAGAATATCAAGATCCTGGAATCGCTAGTGATTCTACCGGCGCAACTGGAAGTGGTTTAGGAAGTGGCCTTATTACTTGTCCCAATAACGTCCTTGCTGATGTTGATCGACTAGAAATTCTCATTGGAGGAAAACGAGCTGGCAATAATTCCCCAGAAATTATTAATGAAGCAGCTGATATTTGTCAACGATTATTTACAGGTGGTGTTATGGATATTAATGTGTATCGGTCCCTTATTAATGAAATTAGTGACGATGTCATTTATGATTATCATAGTGACTGAGTATGTAATTAGATGCAATTAGTGATAAAATCACTTAATAATAATATGATCATACATAATACTCATAGACCAACCATGGTCAGGGTAATAAATTCACGATTACCAGTATACAAAACGACCTACGGAGATGGACTAGGTGATGTTGTTCAAGGTCTATTTAGAAGGATAGCCCCAAAAGCAATACCGCTTGCAAAGCAACTAGGAATGAAAGCTATTGATGTTGTTCGTGAAAAAGGTATTGGCGCTGTTGGTGATGTTGCTAGCAAAGCATTCTCAACAATCAAGGATAGACTAGCGCGATTAATACGACGAAAACCTCAGCCACCAGTGAAACTGGCCAGCACTGAAGTGATGCCCGCAAATGTCAGTAAAATAATAAATCAAGCTGCTAATCAAAAACTAGCAGAGTGGGCTAGTGTACCAATGTCAGAAAAAGAAAAAAATATAACCGCTAGTCAGATAGCAGGAAGCGGTCTTCGTGTTAGACGAAGACGATAATAATAAAGATGTTCAAGCGTATATCTGATCCCGCGTTTGACAAGGATGCACCAGTTTTAAAAGATGAATCTGTGCGCGATTATCAATATTATTCTTATGATGCACGAGATCCAAATCAGCGTGGAGGACGAACTGAGCTGCAAGTTCAGGATACAAGCAGATATTTCTTACCCGCTGAGGCATTTATCGAGGTTGAAGGTGAAATTCTTAAAACAGATAATACTGAATACGACGCTGATATTGGTGTTAGTTTTGTTAATAATGGCATCATGGCATTGTTTGAGGGCGCTATATAAATGATTGATGGAAAAAATATTGAAACAATCCATAATGATGTTGATGTTGCCACGACGATACTTGGTCTTGCGCGATATAGTGATGATTACTCAAAATCAGCTGGTCCGTCAATGATGTTTGCAAAGGATACTTCTAATTCTCCAGAGTACCAACAATATGAAATAAGACGACCAAGAAATTTTGCTAGAAACGCCGACGCGGATGTACAAAGTATGATTATTAATGTAGATCCAGATTTCAACTTATGATTTAGATCACGTCGAGCAATGATAAACGGTGCAAGGAGAGCATTTTCATGTGCGATTCCATTATCACATATCTTTGGATTTTGCAGAAATGTCAGAAAAGTCATTTTCGGAGCTAAGCATACAGTTGTACTTGTAAGAAAAGGTACCGACGATGATGCAATATGGAGACCCCCTGGTATTGATGCTGGTAAAGTAATTCTTACAAAACTTTCATTGTGGATGCCAGTAATGACTCCAACAATACCTGAAGAAGAACATTTACTCTCTTTTATGAGTCAAGGTGGTAAATCAATGTTATCATGGTTGACAATGACCACAGATGCTGTACAAAGTGCAGTTAATGGTTTATTTACTTGGCATATAGCTTCTCAGCAAGGTGTTTCAGCACCAAGGCATATATTTATTGCTTTCCAAGACGCTGCACGAGTAAATTCACAAAATCTAAGCATAATGATATTTGATAAACTCGGTGTTTCTGAGGTTTCTTTAAGAATAAATGGACATCAAGAACCCTCCGAGGATATTTTGTTGAATTTTGAGTTAAATCATTTAGCACGTGCTTATCATCGATTAATGACATTCATGGGGCGTGATCAGAATATTGATTCTGGTTTACAAATATCACAGTTTGATTTTACAACATTATATCTTATATATATTATAACATTATCACTTTTCGCTGGAACATTTAGATTTAACCAGACAGTCCGTCGTTGACATACATTTTCGAGCTCATGTTAACAGAGATGCTGTAACTATCCCTAATTACAGAGCTGTCGCTGTCATACTTAGCGATAAATCAATGCTACTTGAAGGTGTTGGTGGACGAATGCGAGTCGTTGATGCCCCAGTAGAAAACATGTAATTAGATCACTCATGATAATTATAAATGTCATATCAAATTGTTAATGTCAGTTTGACTCCTGGTCAGATTAAAAAGCTACAATCATCATCAAAAAATAATTGTGCGGTAAAAATATCACTAAAGCGAGAACAGATCGCAGGTGGTCCGAATAAGCTATCATTATCAGAACGCCAGCATAGGCATTTCAATGAAGCAAAAAAATTAAATAAAGGTATAAAACTTAATCTTTCTGCGAGTGCCATTAAAGAAATCGCTAAAACGGGTGGTATATTTCCACTTCTTGCCGCGTTACCAACGATAATAGCCGCTGCAGCCCCAGCTGTTGCAAAAGCAGCTGCATTAGGCGCTGTTGGAACCGCTGCTAGAATGGCGTTAAAGGAAGCAACGGGTCAAGGAATTATGCACGCAGAAAACTTAAAAAAAAGATCACGGGCAAAACAATACGGAAGACGTCTAAGAGCACCAAACGTGCCACAGCCGGGCCGTCTAAGATTATCAGGCCCAGCATACGGTCGCGGTCTAAGATTGCCAGGGACCCCACATTCATGGTACGGAAAAGGTCTAAGACTGCCCCGGTGACTTCGTCACCGAGTTCGATGATTCTTCCTATGTCTAATTTTGATTTACTTAATGCTGCTAAGCAACTGAATATAAAAAACTTCAGAGGTGTTTTTATGAGTGATCAATTACCTACCGTTGCAATGCAACATGAAACTGGTATTATTAATCTCGATAAAAACTCTGGTCCAGGCACTCATTGGGTGGCATATGCAATTGATCCACGTGGAATTGTTTATTTTGATTCGTATGGACTAGCACCACCAAAAGAATTTTTAAAATATGTTAGCACAATACGAAGTACTGCTGTGCAAAGTAAGAACTCGATGCGTTCTAAGATCTGGTATTCAACATTACCAACACAAAAATTAACGTATCCGCCAATATGTGGTCAAGAAGTACTCGCTGTACTTGATGCTGTATCAAAATCAACAACGCCACCTCATAAAGTCGAGCATGAATATACTACTTTGTCACACTTAAACAGATATTAGTAAATATAATGGTAGATATTTATGGAAGATCTTCTCGCAAAGCTCAGCAGCAAGTCGATTTATCTAAATATGCAACTCTTGATCAGCTCAGAAATGAAATCGATGATTTATTAAATATCACAAGTGTGAACCAAAATGAAGTCGTTGTTTTTCAGGATAAACAAGGACGATTAAAGACAAGTAATATACAACTGTTAGATGTACTTACACGAATTCCCACCGCGGTTATTAATAATATCGTTACTTTTGCTGATCAAGGTAAAATACAAGATTCCGGTAAGTCAGTTAACGATTTTATCAAGCAAGCTGGTGATTTATTCACCGGTAACATTATCATGAATCAAAATAAAATTACATACCTTGGAAACCCAACCGCAGATACAGACGCAGCAACAAAAAGATACGTCGATGATCAAGAATCTAAGTACGTAACGGTCAACGGTGGTATAATGCATGCATTTCTCAACATGAATTATAATGGTATTAATAATCTTAGAACACCAGAATCTGATTTTGATGCTGCAACGAAGAAATATGTAGACGATAAGGAAATTCCTATGACAACTTCGTTAGCTACAATCAATGATGAAATGACTACACTCAATGCTAATTTTACTAGACACGTACAAACGTTTTTAAATTTTCGTAGAAACATAAACAAATCTGTACATGAATTTTTTAGTGATCCACCAACCGTTGATATCAAACTCTCCGACGTTAACACGAAACTCAACGACATTGTCAGTGGAATACCTAATATTGTTCAAAAAACTAATCTGATTAAAATTCCAAACGGACAAATTAAAAATATCGTGTACACAGTAGCATCAGGATCATCAACATGGACACCGCGCGATAACACTCTCGAACATATCGCAGATGTAACTGGGTTATACAGGCTATCCATGTACGGTTTGGAAATTACTGCGGCCACTTCATCATCACCGAATGTACATTATAATCCTCTACTGGTGATGCTAAATAAGAACATCAAAGAAACATTTACGATGACATCAACGGAAATGCCCCCGAGACGTTACTGGTGGTGTCTGGAAATCGTAGCTGAAACTTTTCAAGTAATTACTTAATTAAATGACAACGTCATTGTATAATGAATCAAACCCTAGTGATGGAGTCACTTATCGACGTTCAACGTCACAGATACAATCAAGTATGTGAGTGTCAAACCAAACTAAAAAATATCATCGACGATTATACAGTTAAAGTAAAAAAATATCGCAGACGTATGGTTGTTATTGATATAATTGTTTACTCAGTTTCTGCTATTATTGCTGGAACCGGATTATTACTATCAACAATAACAATGACAGCACCTGCAGTTGTAACAATTGTCGTTTCAACTTCAACGGTTATCGCAGGAATTCTCAGTATTATCGCTAAGAAGATATCTACATGTACAAATGATAAATTATACGAGTATATAATAAAACTATACACAGTAACAACATCTTATTCTAAACTATCATCGTATCTTTCGGCGTACCTCAGCGATGGTAAAATATCTGATGAGGAGTTCGCAACGATAATGAAAACCTATGATGAAGCATTTAGAATCGCTAGCGATTCTAGTGATAAAGTAACTTGTGATAAAGTGAAAGATTGAATTCCCGAGAGAACGCTCTGCGTTCTATTAAAATAATAACAGTAATAATAATATCAGCGTTAGAACTATTACAACAGATCGTCACTAATACAACGCCGTCAAAAACTACTATGATATCATTAAGTTCGACCAATCCTGAATTTAGCGTTAACTTTCCAACTGCAATTACAGCAAATGAAACAGCGCTAGCACAATTACGAGTTTATCATAGTTGGCCAAATATCAGGTCAAAATCGTTTGGTGGACTACCAGCAAATAATTCAACGGTATATTCAAATAAGAATAAACCTGATGGAACTCCTGATTGGCAAGTTGTTGGAATTTCAATAGGCAGTTATCAAATAGAACAGATTAATGATGAGTTCCAACGTAGAATTAAATCTATTACAGGAAAAGAATCCAAAATAACAATCACTGTTTACGAACCAACATTATCAGCGGCGATTGAAATAAATTCCCCTGATTATGTTGTAGATATTTATCAAAGTTCGATCAGATCTATGTTAGGATGGCCTGATGTTCCCCCAGACCAAAGGTCAAATGGAATTCCAGAACCAACCAAAAATGAATTTCTCACAACGGAAAAAAGATTTATAAAACGTCCAGAATATCGAAATTTATATATATTTGAATTTCTTAATCAGGATCCACATAATGATATAGTAATTCCTGCGCATCGGACTGCATTATTTGATGTTATTAGAGAAGGACTAGATCGTCGTGAAAAGGAAATAGTTTATGAGGAAGGTATTCAAAGATTTTTAAATCCAATTAATTCTGAATACACACGTGTGTTCGGTAATTTACAAACTCTTTTTTCAGCATTATCACAGAATTATATCAACGATATAAAACAACAGGTAATTGAAACAATACAACACTTAAATACAGTCATCGATGATTTGGTTTTTGCTAACCGAAGTATTGTTTTAGGAGCAACTAATCCTAAATTAGAAGGTATTCTTAGTGAAGAAGAAAGATTAAGAATTATAAAAACATACTCAAGGTGGAAACAAATATTTCTTGATCATTATAAAATAACAGAAGAACAATTACAAACATTTATGACACCAGGATTTGATACTGTTAAACTAAAAAAAATCAGTCATTGATCTTATTAACGATTATTTTCCAAAAATACTTGAATCATGGAGAAAAATAGTCCCGCCATCGGTTATGCTTAAACATAATAATGATCCATACGGTGGAGGCCGTCATATCTCGCCGGGTATTGTTAATATAACATCAACGATCGCAGTCAATCTAGTATGTGATGTAATTGATGGCAGCTATCAAGTAGATATTTCAAAATCTAGCCAAGCCCAGGAAGGATATATATTATATTCATTCACACCTCAAGCGCCACCCGGGTGGTTAATTGTATCTGAACCAATTAACCCCGTTTAGCTACGTGTACATAATCCGTTATTATCAAGGATACATTTCAAACTTACTGACCAAATAGGACGCATTTTGGATTTGCAAAATTAGGTTTTAAGTATTAATCTATATGTGAGATCATAGAGCGTTATCGCAAAACAAAAAAAAAAAATATCCGAATCTAACTCGGATCAGAATAAAAAAAATTTTACTGGGTAAATCGTAAATATCAGAATAAAATATTATTATATTATAAATAAACTGTCAATTTTGCCAGGGATTTTGTTTAGCCATTATCACATTGACTCCACCTTCGTTATCACTTTCATTTTCACAATGCTCTCTTAACTGTCTTATACGAAAGTTCACAATCTTTTTCTGTTCGTATTCATGAGATAATTCTAACTTAATTTTGTCAATAGCTTGTGAGAGAGGTACAAACAGTTTTACCTGATTATCTGTAACTGTTGCCAGCGACTGTAACATTGCCTGCTGGATAAACTTCATGAATTTATAATCAGATGGCAAAGTATATCTGTTCTCCAATTTCCGTTGTTCTAATGATTCAAAATCACGCAGAATTTCTTCAGGATTAAGATTATCAGATATATTTATACCGTTATGTTGTAATTTTTTAATCGCAGAAATAATAACATTAATATTTTCGGAATTCATTATATTATAAATGTTTGTTATATGATTATGATTATATACATATGATTATATACATATTATTATGATTATATACATATTATTATGATTATGATTATATACATATGATTATGATTATATACATATGATTATATACATATGATTATATCTTAATTAAGGACAGCACAAAACACAGAATCTTAATTACAGAAGCGCATTTACAGCAAGCATATTTACAGCACAGTTTTATACAACCCCATGTGAAACCCCTAGGTTGCCAAAGGACATCCTAGCAGGCTCAGAGGTTATATATAAACTTATCTTATGGACGTAGACGCATAGACACACCCCCAGCGAATTCCTAATCGAAAAAAAATATTAGAAATTCAGAGGGCTGTCTAGGCATTGTGATTTCATGCAACCCCTTAAATCAAGCAAGCATATTTACAGTAACAATATTTACAGTAACGTATTAACATATTTACAGTAACGTATTAACATATTTACAGTAATGTATTTACATATATTTATAGTAACGTATTAACATATTTACAGTAACAGTATTTACAGTAACGTATTAACATATTTACAGTAACGTATTTACATATATTTATAGGGACAGCACAGTACATGTAGACTTAACTAACTTATCTTAAGGACAGTACAACGGGCCTTCTCTACGTTCAATACAAATTTACACACTCTCCCCCCATAATCCACCCAGGGAGTGCAAAAGTGCACCCACCAAGTGACATGGTGGGAGAGTGTACAAATTTTCTATTGAAACGCAGAAGGGCTGGCTAACGCCCCCACTAAAAAAGAGGATTTTGGCATCAAATCGCCCTTCGCCGACAGTATGCCGGTCACGAGAATCGAACCACGGACCTTGAGTACGAGAATCCAGCGCGTTAGCAATCGGCCACCGGACTTCGCTATATATACATAATGAAAACATTATTATATAGTTAAAGCGCAAGGCACTTAAAATATACAAAATAAAATCAGAATTATTGTAAAATGTAGTGTGGATTTCTTAATAAAATCACAATTATTGTAAAATGTGAATTTATTTTCAGTTTCCAAACGCATTGAAGAAATATATACATAAAACCCGCATTTCGGCGGAGTTAAAAGTCTGTATTCATCAGACGTTGCTAAGATCGATAAGTTATATGAATACACATGCCATTACTCATTTCTAAAAATAACCTCATACATGTATTTTGATGGTATTTTGCTGCTGTGCAGCATTCTAAACATATTGAGACTTTACATGATTCATAGAGTATTGTGCATAGTAACATACAGCATCATTATTTATACAACAACGAAATTATTGAAAATTTGCAGCGTTGTAGGGTCAAACCCCAAGGGTTCTCTAATTGATTTTCATGATTTTTTGATAAATTTGACAATGACTTGCTAAAAACTGATAAAAAAAAATAAGAAATTTGGATCAAAAGTCACTTCATACTATCAAAAATAGGACAATTTTGATCAAATGTTTTCCATTATGAAATAATTGTCGAAAAATCACGAAAATCAATTAGAGAATCGCTGGGGGTTTGACCCATGCAACGCTGCAAATCTGGTTGATTTTCATTGATATTTTGGTCATTTTTCACATAAAAAACAAGATTTTTGACCAAAAATGACCAAAAAACAATAATCTTCGAACCAAATCAACAAAATAATAAAAAAAATGCTAAGCATTTCTATCATCTTATTTTTATTTGCAATTTACATGCATAACTAAATTCATTGGAATGTTTTTACAGTCGAAGTTTGGACAATCAGAGAATGTGATATGTGTACTATTAAATTTAAAAGATATATCTAATATTGACCAAAAATTGGCGTATATTACTGTCATTAGTACAACAAGTACGACAACTGCAAGATTTACTAAGTTATGCTTGACGGAGTTGTCTCGCTTAATCATCTGATACCATAGGAACATACTGGAATCTGACTTTTCGTCCAAATCTTACTGAAAAAGCAGATTTTGTGATATTATCTGCCACGCATTTTACTGAAGGTGGTACTATGTTAAAATATTTACCAGCAGAATTAATTTATTTAAATATAATTTCTTGGCCAGTCTCTGTATTTACAGATTTAACAGCCCTTGCGTATCGTGCGCCGCCAGAATTTCCGGACTTGCAATTTTGACATTGTGTAACAATTCGTAAATTATTAAGCGAGTTATCAAGTTTATCACCACTGATGTGATCGATTACAAGTCCATCTTTAATGACCCCATAAAAACATTCGTAGATGAATCTATGTGAGAAATAATTTTTATTTCCACTGGTATTAAATCTAAAATAACCAAATTTATCAACATTACCGACTGGTTTCTTTAATCTACAGTGCCTAATTACACCATCACGAGATGCTTCATAATTTGTAATGATTGGATGCGTTACAAACTCATTTTGCTCCATTTATATCCTAATATTATTTGTTTAAATCATTATTTTGAAAATCTAGCGAGATAATCTTCTTCGGTTTTTATAGGAGATTCACCTGACGATGTTAAAGTGTTATTTTTTTATCGTAATATCGTTTCAGCTCTCTGTATTTTTTGCCACCACATTGCACACACAGTTGAGTTTTTCCTCTGACTCCAACACCACACCGCACAGACGGTTTTGGTCCTAGACTACCGTGTCTAACACTTTGCATATGAAAACCGCAGAATTCATTTACGCATGCTTTGTTACAAGGAGAAGTATATCGGATCATTAGCCAATTACATCGATTCTTTGTTTGAATCATATACAAGTAATTAAAATTCAATTTAAATACATATTTGTCTTAATTATAATAATGCAGGAATTATCCGCAATTGAACCCTCCGCTGTCTCAGCGGGAGCTAGATTTGATCTTGACAGACTGCCGAAATATAAATTTAGTTTTTCGATGCAAGATCTAGCTTTAACGAATAAGGATATAACTAAACGTATCCGTGAAACCAAAAAGAAATTTCGCGACGATGGTGCGGCTCATGTGTGGTCGACATTCAGAATTGGAAATACTGCTAATGTAATGAATGACAAACGATGAAGAGAGATTATTGACTACCTTTTTCAGAAATATTTTATTTTAAATAAAATTTATTGTAAACACGGACGACGACACTTGGATTATTCGTGACAAACGTGATTCTGTCCACATGCAGTCAGGAAATAATATTATTCTCAGCAAAAATTCCAGACCAGGGATACTTACTGGTATTGACAAACGGTATTATGAACGAGCATAGCCTGTGACTGCGGTTGTGTACGCAATATATCCGTTAAATAATAAATCTAACGTTGGAGATCTCAAACCTATGAAATTATCAAGGATAAATTGTGTAGCTGAACGGGTTACAGAACACTTCACAAACGCGATACGCGGAAACGGTTTAACGGATTTACGACGTAAAAAATAAACACCTGGGCAGAAACAGTTAAAGATACCGGAGCGTCTATCAGCGACGTTGCTGAGCTGGGAAAGAAATTAAAATTCCCAATAACAGTGAAGACGTTAACCGGAGAGATTTTGTACAAATCGAAATATGAATCAAGAGGAGCATCGATAGATATTATTGATCATAACGCACATGCATGGACTGTGGCAGTAACAATATTTCCACGAGACAGAACGGTTAAATTTTATAATGGTCAGGTATTTGATTTTATCAGAAATATCAGTAAAATTGTCCCTGTATCTGTTTGGCTGTTTCAAAGTTCGGAATATGATTATCATGATCAGTTTGTACGGTCTAATGGTGATATTTATCTTACAGAATTATCGAAGAAATGAGAAATCTTGCATTAAAATATACCTCTGATGATATTAAGGTTGGACAATTACTGAATAATTGTTTTACCGTTCCATCAGTTGCTGCTCACGCTGCTCAGGAGAAAAATTCATGAAAACCGACATTTCTTGAAGATGTCCAACATAGTTGTGTGGAATACGGACATGGTGGAGTGTGGAATACTAAATACGATTATAATGACGTTATCTCAGTTGATATGGTAGCATGTTATCCTGGAAGTTTTCTTGGATACGGAGAATGTTCTGAATACTTTAAGAGATTTGGTCATCCGACACATGAGATGACCAGAGTTGCGATAAACGGACCCTTACCAGATTTTGACTTAACCGGATTCGCCTGTATAGAGTCGTTCGAGTTTTACGGGGATCTCCATCCGATTGTTTATGCGTGGTTTGGAAGACATTTTTTAGAAAAATGTTGGGCTCCAATAGTACCAATACAGTACATGCTTGATGCTGAAATTTTAGTGTCGTTGAGCGTGAGTGAAGCAATTATATCATACCGCGTGCAGAAACAAGTTTGGTTGCCAGAACCGGATATATTTAATATTAATGATGCTAGGAGAGATTTTCCTAATCTTAATGAAGATGATATTGTTAAAATTACTAATAATATACGTGAATGCAGGAGAGAAAGTGATGAGAAATTTGCAAAAGATCTCGGCAGAAAAATAATCGGTAAATTTACGCAAGGAGGATTATATGATCATAAACGAATGTGTACAAGATTAATCATGGACGATGCTGAACTCGATTTTATAATTGCTGATACAACGGAGAAAAACACATTTATAAGTCGAAGTAATGCTTGTTTATCAGACGGAAGTAAATTAGGTACAGTTGTGAGCTATACTGATGGCGAGTCACCGCAGTTTACTCATTTAAGATCCTCGATGCTAGCGTACGTTTCGATAAATCTATTATCGATGATAAACAGATTTCCTCGTTATGCAGTCAGAGTCGCGACAGATTCATTTTATATAGATAAAAAATACGCGGATTCGTTAAAACAATTGCATATTAACAATCATGCATCAAGGGGCGAATGGAGAATAAAACGTGAAGATATAATTAGTTAATCTGAATCTGCCAACGTTGAAATTGCGGAGACATATTACAAGAATAATCAAATACCAGGATTGTCATCGGCACCATCTGTATATGATCCTGTGGCTAGACATAAAACAGTTTATCTTAATGGGTGTGGTGGTTCAGGTAAAACAACACGCGCGATTGAATTATTTAATAATTGTTCTGATATGATTGTTTTGACACCGACACATAAACTCGCCAGGAAAATAAAAGAACGAGGAGTAAAATCATGTACATATCATAGTTTTTTCAGATGGTGCGGAGACGCATGGACTCCATCGTGGATGAGTGAGAAATACATTCTTAAAATTATTATCTGGGACGAGATATGCACGGTGTCGCTAGAGGTATTAAAAATATTTCTTGATTGGCTGTTATTGAAGAATACTGCCGTGATAATGTGTGGCGATCATGGTCAACCACCACCTTTCATTGGATCGTCTCCACATGAGTGGCTGAAAACATTGTAGATTATTACGAAGAAATAACTGATGACCATAGAGCCATTGATAAATCACTAAAAGAGTTTAAAAAGTTAGTAAGACTACAGCCAGATAAAATACAGTGTGAAATAATGCGTAAAGTAATTCCAGAAACTTCTATGAATGATTTTTGGACTTTATGGAGACCTGCTGATTTGATAGTTGCAAGCAGAAAAATAGTTCGCGATACACTTCAACAACAATTATTTACGTTACATAAAGAAAAATTTTCAAATCTACCTGTACCTTAGTGTTATCTCCCAGCAGATACTCGACGACAGAATGTTGATGTTGAGATTCCTTGTGGTGGAATACAAAATCTTGTGCTAAATGATATTGTTTTAGTTGTTGTTGATGTTGTTGAGAGCGCGTTGAGTATGGATAAATCGCTGTGGACGTTAGGATACGCTATAACGATTCACTGATAGAATTAATAGTAGTTTTGATCACACACGCGAAAATGTGATGCTGACCTGTCTTGAATGTAATCGACGTAGAGGTGCAAGTTTACAAAAGTGAACGCTGTGGTAATTGTGTATCCGTAGGAATTATTTTTAATTGTTCGCGTACAAATCCATGCTGAGGAGCAGTTGAATCTAATCTATAGATTGCAGGTCTACCTGTGGACCTTACCACGCTAGAAATTTTATGTGTGGTCACACTCCAGATAGGATCATTTGCTCTTTTTCTACCTCCTTCAAGTTCACCAGGTTCATATAAATATCTTACGGTAACATTACCTAGTACTGGTTGAGAGGAAGATTTACGTTGTATTGGTATATATTCTTTTGTGATCGCATTAGAAGGTTTCATAAAAGTTGCACGAGTCATTTCGTTGTTTAACGCAGCTATCACACTTGGTAACCTTGCAACCCATTCACGAGATCTCTCCATGGACTTAAAGTCAGCGGATATTTCCTTTGCATACTGGTATCCAAATAACCGCTCAGCAAGTGTTCGATTACATCGTTCAACGATTGCCTGATCAAGATGAATTTCAGTGTGTCCTCGTCTGATTTTAACATTATGTCGCTTCATCAACGATGATACTGCACCAAGAAATTCTTTGCCAGGATCAACCTGTAGCAGCTGTGGCCATCGTAGACCACCACGTTGATAAATTCGTTCAAACGCAGATGCAACTTCAGTTGCTGTCTTTGTTGACAGTGGTTCTGCTTCTTTATATCTACTTGCAACGTCAACGACAGTTAACGCGTATTTGTATGTGTATTGACGTCTGCCAATTTTAATGGTATCATGTGGTAAAAACAAAATATCTGCTTGATGAACTTCATTAGGGGTGCTGACATCAAAATGTGCATACTGAATTTTTTTTGGTGGTGGTAGATAAATTTGCCATATTGCCTGTCGTGCTAACCACGCTGCAGCAACGGCACGTGAGACTTTTGTTGCTTCAGCAAGTTTACTAATCGCTGCTTTACCTCTCCAGCATCCTCTTGGACTATAATAAACAGATTCCATTATTATGATAATAATCAGTTGATTAATTACCAGCCCCTAACATTATTTTACCTTTCATACCAGCTTTTACCAGAAAAGCAGCTAATTTTTCTCGAAGTGATTTATCTTTTACATTATTTATGGCATGAATTAATTTTATGTCGGCGAGATGTCGTTGTTGTAAATCTTTACTTTTATACGCGACATCATGAACGTGACACGCTTGATCAATTGCATTTATTGGATACTCTCCAGGTTTTGGTTGGTCTTGGTTATCGAGTCGGATATCGAGACGAGTTCCAGGACCACAATAATTATAGCCAGGTAAATGTTTTTCATCAGGATACTTTGCCCATGGAGCTCCTGGTAATTTACCTAACGAAGCAGCGATATCTCCACCTGTCTTTAATGAAATAAATTTGTATTTTTTGTACCACATTTTAAACACTTGCCTGTAAGTGCGCGCCTGTTATTTTTTGTTATTGTTGTCGTTAATCCACTGGTATGGGTGGGTGCTCTACATCGAACACAATATAAATCCATATTACTATTATATGGATATAATTGACTTCTCAGTGACACGAAAACAAGAGCCAGTCAGATATCATCCAGCGCTACCAAATTCCATCAGAGCAATTATACTTGGCCCATCTGGGTCTGGTAAAACGCAATTATTACTTAATCTGATAATGTGATGGCTCAAGTGGGATAAATTATATTTAGTAGCACCATCTGTAGATGATCAAAGATGTTACGAAGTACTTAAAGATTTTAATGAAAATGCAAAGTCGCTGACGTGTCCTGATAATGATGCTATTGATTTTATTATCGATATTGATGAAGCTCCATCCATAGATGATCTTGATGGATGTATCAATAATCTCGTAGTATACGATGATGTAATGCTGGATAAACAATCAAATCCAGCTCGTATATTTTCGCGAGGCCGTCACAAAAATACAGACGTGATTTATTTAACTCAGAAATACACACAAATTCCTAAAGTGATCAGAGATAATTGTAATATCTTAATTGTGTTTAATGGAGTAGATAATTATACTTTACAAAATATTTATTATACTTGGTGTTCAGGGGACATGGACATGGTTAAAATTAAAAACTTCTTTTCAAAAGCACAAGCTGTTCCGTTCGGATTTATAACGATAAATTTACATGACCCAAGGTCTAGATATCGTATAGGTCTGGATAAAATCTTTGGTTAATTATAGCAGTAGAGGGGGTGAACGACCAGCGTTGAGTGACCAGCGCGTAAACGAAACATTCCTGAAAAAAAAAAAATTTGCGTCATAATAATGTAACAAAATGAGCTAACCCAATCGGCCTGACAAAGTGATTGTTAGAGGTTGTGGTTTAACGTTATTGACCTTGAGATTTCATTTTCGTAGGAAGGTTTATTTTTTATAAATAAGGTCTCCAGCAGAAATGGTCTGTTCACCCCCTCTGCTGCTCTAATTCATGCTGATTTTTTTAGCACATGGTAGCAGACACTTTGATTAGCTGCTTACTTAGATTGCGTACAATTTCCACAGGTACAATATCCAAAGAAATTTCAGTCACAGTACACGAAAGTAACATAGAGGTATGCCAACATTCTCTCCAATGTGCATGTTGCAAATGCAAACAACTTCACCTTACACCTGTCACTCTCTCAGAAGTACCTGTTTAAACTATCCATAGAGCGCCCCCTTAGACGGAACAGAAGTACCTGTTAAACTATCCATAGAGCGCCCACTTAGACGGAACATAGTGCATGTTTAAACTATCCATAGAGCGCCCCCTTAGACGGAACCTAGTGCACGAACATTTGGAACTTCACTCCTCTATGCCACTCCGCAACATCGCGGCTAAATAAGCATCTGTGCTGTCTAGTGATTTACTATCCAGTTCTGAATATTATATATATACAGCGATCAGCTAAGAAGACATGTATATACTTTCAGAGTAAACACCAAGCCCTTTGACTCTGTTTAATTTCGTGACTTTTTAAGGTCAATATAATCTACGTTTTGATTGTAAGTTAAACTAAGTAACAAATTTTTCCACAATTTAATTAATCTGTTTTTTATCAAAACGTAAAATTTCTGATGATTATTGGACCTCTTCAGTTTCGGAGTTGAATAGATTTGCACGATGTAAAGCTCTTTAGTTTCGGAGGTGAATAGATTTGCACGATGTATAGCTCTTTAGTTTAGGAGTTGAATAGATTTGCACGGTGTAAAGCTCTTTAGTTTCGGAGTTAAGTAATATATTGCAAATTGTCCGCAATCTTCATTAATACCTAAATACAATGGTTATCAACTTATGAAGCTTGATCACTAGCATCATCGTTGCTAAGTGGGCGCATATACTATCTGGCCATTTACTATCCAATTTCATAAATGACCCATACGTCGACCAGCTCGTTGGACACGTATGTATGTTAAGCCGTTGACAAAATAGTTCCAAACATTTGCCCCTATAATTTGCTTTGTTTTGATGCCTTACTAAGGTCACCGTAATATATGCCATGATTGTAATCTGGGCTAAGTAAAATGTTTCATAAAAATGTATTAACATGCGTTTTTGCATAAAGGTACTATTGCCCCTTTTTTTTTTTTTTTAAAAAAAACTTAACAAATAATTTAATTATCAAAGTTGTAAATGGAAATGTGAGAGGAACTTTCAGGATTATGAAGTTGATCCCAAATAATCCTGAAAAAGTTCCATTAAAGTCCAAAAGAATGAAAGTTTCTGTATAAATTTCGGATCCTGAAATGTACTGGTCCACCTAGAATCATGACATTGTCAAAATGGCGTTGTTCAGAACTCCTCTGAATAATTCACAATAGTTCCAAAATAATATTATAGTCCAATGAGCATTTTTTTATTTCCACTGAATAATTCAAATAAATTTTTTTCTACTCAAATAATATCCAAATGCAACATAAAACAATTCTGCAGACTTGATGTTATAACATGAACATAAGAAATAAGAATCATAAAACTGCCGAGTCTGATCTACTAATATATAGACTCAAAGGTAAAACATGCATATTATCACTACTACCTATGTGACGAATCGCAGATTCCCAACATCGTAGAAGAGCTCACATAATTTATACCATCCATAGGTTATTAACTAAATTCTTCTAAGATGCCACATGACCGATTTGTCCAAAGCGAAAAAGGCCGAATCTCGTAAAGATATTTACTAATAATTTTATTATTAGTAACTGTCAACTCATATGTAAGCATGTATTTATAGATCCTAAGCAATTTTACTTTTTTTTAATATCTTAAAATAGTACCTATGCCCGTACGAAATCAAGCTATAGATAATCTACAATTTACAGCCGTGAATAAAAATTAAAAAAATTGCAATTTTACGTTCTTTAATATCTCAAAATAGGACCTATTCCCGTACAAAATCCAGCTAGAGATAATCACAACAATTTACAGCCGTGAATAAAAATTTAAAAAATTATAGATAAAATCATGTACCAAGAATTACAAAAAATTATAGGCATATATGACACATTTGCTCACTGGAGCACTTCCGTTGTCAATTCTTCGATTTCGGATCGAGATGCGCATACAGTTTTCTTTTACAATTGTTCAGCCTCTTCAGTTTTGAAGGTGAGTACGTCTTGTGTATATTTTACGAACCCATAATGACTGAAATTAAATGAAAGTGATCGGTTTTGAAAACGCCAGAACTTATTAAGTTTGTAAGAAATCAAACTTTTAACTGCTCACCAGCCGGCTATGTCTATTCTCCCATAACGCAATGCTCTATTGTGAAACCGTCATTCGGTGCACCTTGACTATTTCTTGGAGATAAAAATACTGATTTCTGTACGTTGGAGCAGTAATTTACCGAACTTCATAAATTTTTTTCACAGAAAATTTCTTCGCATAAAAGAAGCCTCGACCTATTCGGACTAATCGGCTATTTCTAGACTGGACTGACTGTAGGACTGACCGATAAGTTGGTGAATCCCTACCTTGTAAATAGCTTAGGATGTCCAAGAAGCAGCCATCGGCAAACTGTCAATGTACAATCATTAGGACTGACCTTCAAGTCGTGAATGTGACAAACGCGTCAAACTAAAGGTGCTCGTTAGGTCGGTGATCAACGAGCACCATTCAGAGCTTGGACACGTCTGTCTGATGCAAGTTGAAATGCTTCGACTCTCCGAAATAGACTTTGTAGTAATTGTAGTGATCCTGATATTTCCCAGATTAGTAAGTTTTGGGCAGATGATCATTCAGTTAGTGTATAAAGAACAACAACGTTTTAACAATCAATGATTTGCCTAAACTAATAGACCACCATCTTTTCTAGAAGGTATTCCACATCCGCCATATAATCCCTAGCTTCTTGTAAATCAATCCGAGAGGCCATTTTTGTACGTGTTGATGCGTCAACGATGGGCAGCCAGACTTACTTACTTAATTTGGATTAATGACGTCTGCGCCCATGAAGGCATGCACGTCTGGTTAATTCCCACAAAGTGGGATTCTTAGTTTATAGTACGGGAAGGAAAGACAGCCACACTCCCGTAGGCGTGTATGCAAACAAAGTATGCTGATTAGTTATACCGAATTTCGGGGCAACGAAGTCTCGTGCGACATTGTCTCTTTTAAGGTGAGTGGCAACAGAAACCACACACATACTCATCATGGTACAGTCGCTGTATCGCATAAGACGCCAAGTGGGGATTAATACCACACACGTGACTCCACCCCGGTTTCCTGCGTACACGCTCTTCGGGGAATTTGGTTACTAGACAAGTGGGAATCGGCCCACACAATTGCCTACACACTTACCTTTGTATGTCCGGATAGGAAAGGGAGGAAAAGGACTTTGCCATTTTTGTGTAAGCCGCATTGGTAATTAGAGTCATTCTGTGTGGTTCAAAATTTTCCTACATGAATAATTTTAAATTTTATGTACAAAGTGTGCATTCCATATTCTAATATTAAATTAAACAAATGAGGGTCTACATTGAAACCACTGAATTTTGTTCAGCCATGTTAGATAAAATATAATTTGCCTTTTGAACGGTGACGGAAGGATCGAATTTGAATAAATAGTTTATGTCGAAATGGATTTCCAAACCAAAATGAAAACCCTACAATAAGCCTTACAATAATAAAAGGGATATTATAAGGCGGAAGATTAAATGTTCTGCGGCTGTCTTCTTCTCTGCATTCTGCCGCACTCCGTGATTCTTCGAACTGCTGATCCGGGAATGCCTCTAAACCGTGTATTTCAGACAGCTATTAGGCTGCCTCTACTTGACTCGATAGGGGATGGCGCTCATAAGCGTCTTGGTAGTATTAAGAGAAGATCCGAACTGCTATTGTTGCAGTATAGGTTTCCGGGTTCTTAGCGAACTCCAACCTAAATATTTCTCAGCGCTGATGAAATGTTCGCTTTTGTTAATCATCTAGCGCTGGCTCTAAACCCAGGTCCAAGACCCGTTGTCTGTCCGGGTCGCTCTCCTCTTACTCTTTTACAGCTTCCTAAAAACAGAAGAAGCTCTGTCTCTTCCCCTATCTAATTGCTGTACTTGTTCTGTTTCTCTGTTAGAAGCGGCGTCGGCTATGGTTTTGGCTCTGTGTTCTTTGAGAATGGATACAATATTTATATCCATTTGAGCCTCACGGTCCATAGTGGTAATTTGCCGCTGTTATCCAGTGGATGTAGGGTAGGTCCTAGTCAATTCGACGGTGGAAAATTGGGTGTTGGGTCTCTGTTCAACGACTGAGGTTCCTAGAACGGGCACGGAGTGGTCACTGACTCCTGTATGTGTTTGCTTCGTCCTCTCCGCTTCTTGTTCTTCCTCGTCTTGGCAGCTATCCATGACCCAGAATTTACCTCACTCGTGTCATCCCACACTAATAATAAAGTTCATGATCATTAGTAATTTCCCATATTCCGAGCATAAATAGCTAAGAGTTCGAAATTTTAGGCAGTATCACACTGACTTCATCAACGACTAATGTTGATCACGTGGCCTATAATGGCCACGTGATACGAGGAGACTTGTGTAGATGAGTGGTAATTCAAGCCCCTCGTCCCTGTTTAGTGTTGGTCTCTGCCTTGTATTTCTATTGCCTCCTTCGCCTTCCTTTTCCTTATATTGTCCATTGATGTGATCGCCTTGGGTTGATTGGGGACGATGAAATGTCCCTATATTGCTACAATGTTCATGTATGATCGATGACTCTCTACTGACATCTTCCTTAATCCTGGTTTCTAACACTCTGCCTCTTTCCCCGATGTGATCTTTCTCACGATCACTACATTTCATTTAATAAACCACACCACATTTTTTAAAATTTTCAGGTTTGCCCTTCACATGTGTAAGTTGTTGTCTTAATGAGTTGTATGGTTTCTGATACAAGTTGATCCCATGTTGTCTGAAAATTCTGGCTAGGACTTCAGATATACCACGCATTTATGTCATTTTTCCAATCACCATCTGGAACACAAGAGGTCAGTAGTAAGATATTTAATGTACCGAGCTAACTCCCTAGTCATTGGTGAGACAGATTGACTGGATGAAGTAGAACATCTGAAATCTGCACTAAGGGTAAATGGCTATCCAGAGAGGATTTTCAAACTTCCAAAAACGCGGGGAAAAAAAGCACAAACAAAACGAGAAGCAACCTAAACGAACGAGCCTTGGCATGCTATATATCCGTGGTAGCTTGCTTCCTTGAGTTTGGGATTTCTCATGTCCTCTAGATGGCATTGATTAGTTTTAATATGGCCCTTTTTATATTTGCTTGGAGATTTGATATATTTCGTAGCCTATTTTGTCTTCTCCTGGTGATATTGTCTATTTTCCTTGAATAGCTCTTTTCCATTCGTGGATGGCAAAGTCGACGTTAAGAGGGCTGTTGGAATTTCCTTGGTCAGTGGATATATGTGGGAATTTCGTTTCCATTGATTGATATTCGATGGTTCTGGAAGGTGATCGAGTGATTTGTGGTACTGCTTATCTCTGCGAAGTGGGCGGCCAGTTTGTTTGTTTTTCCTGGTTAGTAACGGCTCCTGTGATTTTAAGAGTGGTTTGAGATGGTTTACCCCTGATTTTGATTTTATCCCAGACCTGTTCTGGATTTGCTTAAATGTTCAGAGATGAGCAGAATTCTGACCAAGTTTTCCGTTTTGCGGCACTTATAACTGTTTTGGTAAGTTTTTCTTTTTCTTTATAAGTTGTGAAATCTGATGCTAACTTTGAGTGTCTGAATTTGTTTAAAGCGTTTTTCATTTCCTTAATAGCTTTTCTGCATTCATCGTTCCACCAAGGGATCGATTGTTTTGCGGATCTCCCCACTGATTTGGGGATGCTGAATGCAGCCACTGAGGACAGTGTTACAGTGATATTATTATTAAAAGTTTCTGTGTTTTCGTCATAAAGCTGTTCCACCTCAATCCCTCGCAGATAGTTCGAAATGCACCCCAATCGGCCTTGTCATATCGCCATCATGGTGTCTGGGAAGTATTGTTAATATAAGTTAATATATGGGCACTTGTTTTAATCAGGAAGTGATTGCTTGATAAGGTGCTTTCTTGGTATACTTCCCATTCTGTCACTTAGGTTTTGGATTTGCGATCCATTGCTTTTGATAAATAGTGTGAGGTCTTTCAGGCGATACTTCTTTTTGTGCCCTGTCATTGGGTTAGGTTGGGATGTTGGATGCGTTTGTTCAGTAACCTGTCCGCTGGTCTTTGTAGATGCTGCTTCCAATATATATGGGAGCGTTTCCTTAATAGCGTTTGATTTAACCTGATGGTTCTTGTGTTTCTGGTCCCTTTGCTCTGTTGTTTGTCGATTTGTACATCCTTGTTTGCATTGTTTCTTTTCCCCTGAAGATTGTCTTTTGGAGTGTTTTGCTTTGGATTTTCCTGTTATAGGTTGCTTCCCATTCCCTATTTGGTCATTGTCCGGCGCTTGGGTCGGGGATCTCTTCAGTGGTGATAGCAGCCTTAGGTACTCTTCTATACATCAAAATCCATGTTCATAATATGGCTTCTTTCTCTAGGTGGTCGTGGCTACTGTGTATTTTATTTTATTTTTTTCTGGTTTTAGCTGGTACTTTGGGAGTCGATGGGTTCTTGCTAGTAACTCTAGTCTGTCACGATCTTGTTGGTGGTTGTGTTATGAATGTTATCATTTTGGTTCAACATATCTTGAGGATAAATTGGAGATTCAATCCCTATCTTGTATGCCTATCTATTGGGCCGTGTTGTGGAGTTGTGGTTCTTGGTTCTGTCTATTATTCTTGATTGGTGTGGGTCTACAGCTGTTAGCATTATGGTTATAGGCTACTTGGACATAGGTGCGCGATTCCTTATCTACTTCTATAGCATCTGGAATGTTTGGGTCTGTTGGAAGGTTGTTTTGCCTTTGTTTCCTGGTTAGATCCAACTTGCTGTTGACTTACAATGTCCTGTTCTTCCATTGATCTAGATGAAGTTCCCTGATTTTGACTTGGTGTCTCGTCATTGTTTCCGGTTGATGTTGTCTCATTCGATACAATGTTTCATTATGTTGCTGCTCCTCGGTGTGGTGTTTCTTCATTCGATATTTCTGCTTGTTGTGTATCTATATTGATTGTTGAAGCTGTTGTCTCGATTGGTTTTATCTCAACCTTGATTTGTCGTTTTTTGACTGGTGATAACTTCATTCCAGGAATGTCTAATATTCATCCTGGTTGTAGTTCTTCTCATATTGTTCCGTGGATTGGGTTTATATTGTCTCCTGTGTTTGATGCTCTTGGCGTTGATACCATTGGGACTGTGTCGTCAAATGGGTGGGTGGAATCAACAATTTTTGGTTTTAAATATGGTGACCTCCGAGTCCACAACAATAGGTGATAATGGTATGGCTGGTACCGATGTTGAATGGAAGCCATTGATGGTGTCACTGGTGTACCTAGGGATGGGTTCACAGAGGCGTTGAAGTTTAGAATCCGACTGATAACTGTCGTCGATACTGGGCTTGATTCAAATTGCCTAATGTAGGTTGGGGAAGGAATATGAGGTGAGAACGGATCGTTGCCGGTGGTGGGGATATTGTTGTTACTGTTATAGTTTATATTCATCATGCGTCTAATTGCATTGCTTTTCTTAGTTGATTGTCGTGTTGTGATCATTTGGATCTTGGAGGGTTTGCTTGGTTGAGGCATTTCATAATTAATGCTTATTCTCAATTACTTTACAATAAATATCTCTTAAAATAAAGACTACTTTGAATTTTGACTAAGAATTTTGATGAATTGGACATTATAACAATTGGAAAAGTACTTCCGGCCTAGGGATGATAGAAAGCCTCGCAGCGATTGCCACCTGCTTGGAAATGTGTCAGGATTCTACCCAGGTAAATACTAGTCTCATCCTAGCCCTTATTTCTGGACCAGTTGCTCTCCCTCAATATGCTTAGTTTCAGTTTTCGTGTCTAATGCGAAATACAAGTATAAAACGATTCCCTAGTATTCAGAATGATTGAAGTTCAAATTTGGATTCGCGCCAAAATAGGGGTTGGGGATTTATTCTTTGATAATATAAGACAAAAGGTTAAACTATATAGATTTGAAAAGTTTTCCTAGTTCATAATTTCCTAGTTCCACAATTTCCTAACTGCGCAATTTCCCAATAACACAGACTGGAGATGTATGCTAATATGGAATTGATAAGAAATTGCCTAACTTTTTGTTCTAGAAGATGAAGTTGTAGTAAAGAAGGATAGGATTAAATAGCCTGATACAAAGAGCTAATTCAACCACAGAGGTTCACTAATAAACCCTCAGGTTTACACCAAAATTTTCCTACCGTAGATTTTGGATTATAAATTTCCCCCAGTGCCAAAAATGGAGTATGGATTACGGTGGTACTGAACGATCCAATATGGCTGCCAGACGGGCTGCTTGACCGTTTAGGCAGGTCGGTATGGCTCGGCGGGCTGCAATGTCTCTGCTGGATGAAATCTATAAGGCAGTCGAGTTGCTTTATGATTTACTGATGAGCGGTGAGCGGTTGTTAGAACGTGTTGACACGTCCACGGCGAGAGCTCGAATCAAGGAATGATAGCCAGACTCTTTCTTGCCTTGGATTAAAGTCGCCTACCTGCGCCTATAGGGTGTGTGCGACTATTTAATGCACACATCGTGGGCTATTTAATTTCTCGTATGGGAGGGAAAAGTGCCACTCCCCCATACTCTTTAATTCACACAAAATATGTTACTTAGTTGGTCGAGTATTGGCGGCATTAAAGCCCCCATTGGCAATGTCAAGAAACCAGATGGGTCGGAATTTAAACCGCACACACACACACACACACACACACACACACACAATCATTGTACAGTCTCTGTGTGGTGCATTAAGACGCAAGGTGAATTTGAATATCCCACATAGACGCAAGCCCGGTTCTGTGTGTAAACGCTAATCAGGTCACTTAATTGCTAGACGAGTGTGAATCGGCCCACACGCTCGTCTTTGTTTGTCCGAGCGAGGGTATGGAAGAAAGTGGCTCGGCCAGAAACCCCAAACGTCGACCGGAAACGGCTTGATGTACTAAATCCAAATAATGCCAGTTACTAAATCGGGCTATTATCTATTGCCAATTCTGCGGAAGCTACAATCTCAATCAGAGTCAATCTTATCTATGGTTAATAATTTCCGTACATAAAATTTAGAATTTAGTGTATAAAGTGCACGTATTTTGCCTTAAAATAATCTAAAATATCCCGAGTCATACAGACTCCATAATTTGTTCGTCAATAGTAGAAGGTGAGTTAACTTTTGAACGGTGACTAAATGATCAAATTAGTTTCCATAACAGTGTTATCAAAACGGGTTTCCTAGCCAAAATGGAAATTGATGATAAGAGGCAATTTGATTAGAACCCAAAAATGGGGTTTTATGTTGGCAGACTAAGTGTTCGGCACTGTTCCTCCTCTTCCCATATCTCCGCTGTACAACGAGATTCTTCTGTCAGTTGTTTCAGGAATGTCTCAAACCCATGACTCTCACTGAGATGTTCTGCTGCCTCCACCAGACTTGGACAGAGGTGGCTACGATATGCAGCCCGGTAGAACTGGCTTAGAATGCGTACCTAGAAATGCCATTGTTGTGGTCTTGGTCTCGTGGCATTCAGAGATCTCCATGCAATATATTACACGGCATTAATGAAATGGCCAGCTTTCTTGACTTCATCCAATGCAGGCTGGAGTCCCATATCCAAAAGACGTTGCCTATTTAAGTCGCATTCTTCTTCTTCCACTTCTTCTTGTCCATCTTCCGACGACTGAACTGCATCATCCTCAATGTCCTGTTGGGTTGGTTCACTTGAATGCGATGACGCATCGTTTGGTTCCGTGGCAGTATCCGGTGGCGATCTTTCTGTTTGAGTTTCTTGATAAACAGTTTTAGTCTGCTGTTAATGTTGGCATGAGTGTGGGAAGGCCTAATTAGATTGTCAAGTTGAGTACTGGATGAAAGTCTCGGTACTTGGTCTGGATTTCCTGGAAGGTTCATAGCGTTGTTAGAAGTCCATAAACGAGCTTCCTTCCTCGTCCTTGCTCTTGCCCGATTTTCCTCGACCTAGCCGTCTCCCATATCCCCGTGACATCTCTCCCAGCATTGACAACTAATTTGTTTGTCCCATAACAGTAATAATGTAGTCTTTTCTGTGCCTGTCCTCAGGCTCCAGCTAGAAGCCAGGGCCCTTAGTGCGGGCGTGGGTATAATAGCATTGGTTGGTAACCCGAAAGTCATGTCGCTTCTTTCAACATTGTTTATCTCCAAAGCTGGTGTGCACTGCTCGCTGTATTCACCGCATCTTATAGCCAGACTTTTTTTACTTGACTTGGATTTACGTCGCTTTCTCACCTTGTGTATGTTTGACGGGTTTATTCCCACAGTGTAGGATACTTAGTTGATCGTACGGGAATGAATTCGAGACACACTCCCGTACGCATTTTTACATACATAGTACGCTTCCTAATTAAGTCGTATTTCGGGACAATAAACCCCTAGAGACTGATTTGTTACGAGTGGGACTCGCACCAATACTCACTAATTGCAGCTCTGTATCTTCTTGCTGTATCAGACGTCGTGCGTGATCGAACACTACCCTTATAACGTCATCCCGGTTCCGTGATTACACGCTCACGGGGCACCTGCATGGTAGACGAGTGAGAATCGACCCACACACTTCATGCTCCGAGCTAGGAAAGGGAAGGAATTAGCTCGGCGGGAAGCTGCAAGTTCCAACTGGAACGCTGAAATGCTGAAACATCTGGAGTACTAAGGTTTCTAAATCTGACTATTCCTTATTGCCAGTTCTGTGTTAGCCACATTCGTAATTAGAGTCACGTGTATCTGTGGTTAAAAATTTTCCTACTATTAAATTGAATTTATTGTACAAAAAGTGTACATAAATATTTCCTAAAATTACTCTGAAAATATGTAAGTCAGAGCGATTCTCAATTTAGGATACTAATGAAAATTTTGAACGGTGACTAAAGGATCAGGTTAGTTTTCCTGTGGTATTATCAAGTCGGGTTTCCAAGCCAAACTGGAACCCCTTAAAATAGCGCGCCAATTGGTTAATAATGACCCTTAAAAGGGCTTTTAGAATGGCAGTCCAAAAGTTTGGCGGCGGTCTTCTTCTTTTATCTCCGCTGCACTCCGTGCTTCTGCGAACCGCTGTTCCGAGAATGCCTCAAACCCGTGAAAACGTGTCACCTGTTCGGCGTCTTCAATAAGGGTGGCCAGGGGATGTTGATGGTACGCCTCCTCATAGTATTGTGTGAGAATATTCACCCCGAATTGTCACTGTTGAGGTATTGGCTTCCTTGTTTTGAATTGCCTCCAGGCTAGATACTTCACCGCACTTACAAAGTGGATCGTCTTTTTGGAGTCATCAAGTGCTTGCTCCAAGCCAAGATCCATATGCCATTATCTGTCGGGGTCATTATTCTCTTCATCAACTGTATCCTCTGTCTCACTTTCCTCTTCATCCTCCTCTTAATTTGTATCTGGTTGAGCTGGAGATTGTGCTTCTGCTTCTGCTTTAGTCTTGGCTTCAGCTTCTACTTGAGCACGATCTCTAACTCTTGTAATGTTGAGGTGGCTTCATTTTCATTCATTTATTCATTCCATTCATTCATTCCAGTCAGCAAGTAGACGTAGATCGAGAAACACCGTACAGCACCGTGCCCGCTGAAGTATGAGAGCGGTTAGGGTGAAGTACAGAATTCACGTGTTGCCACCTGCAGCTAATAACGAACTAGTAAAAGATGGAGCAAAGCTACATTAGCATGGAAGTTTCGCTGTGTATAGCCAACCAACTCCCTCACTGAATTTCCCGACGAGAGGCTTTTGTCATCGTACGGATATAAATAAAGCAAGAGGCCAGAAATGACTGACTAAGAATCACGGACGTAAAGGGAAACACCAATATACAAACAAACATTTTCTAGAGATTTGGGTAGCACTGAAAATTGCTGTTTTGTTTTGGCAATGTCCCATTATCGTCTGAGAGCACGACCCCGCCTAGCTGCATGCTTTCCCATTGTATATGACATGTTTTTCGGAAGGAGAAGGAGAACTCCTTCGTGTCAACTTGAAAGTCTACAAAACCTCTCTTGCTGCTGATGTGTCTGCTCCTTTCTGTTTTCGATACCTCTGCGTTCACTCTTTTTTCTCCTTCTTGATATCTTCTGTGAAGACCTCTTCTGTTACGTCTTGTGCCACTTTTAACATCTTCACGTTCTCCAGTCTTCGGGCTTCTGAATAAGAATTTGCTTGATTCGGTGCAAATGCACGTAAGCTTTGTTTATTTCGGCTAACTTGGAAGGCATGTTACTGGTTGACAAGTCAACGATAGGTTGTCAAGCTGCTTTCTTCCTTCTTTGGATTAACGTCACTTGCGCCCATTCGTGCATGTGCGACGAGTTAATTCCCACACCGTGGGTTCCTGTGTTTATTATACGGGAGGGAATTAGAGCCACACTCCCGTACGCTTTAATGCGAGTACTGCTCGCTTCTTAGTTGTGTCGAAATTCGGAGAACTGAAGCCCCGAGCAACATGGTAAGAACTGTAGATGAGTGGGAATCGAGACCACACACACACACGCATAATGGAACTGTCTGTGTATCGCACATGAGACGCCATGTGAGGATTGATACCACCACCCTGGCTCCACCCCGGTTCTGTGCGTACGCGCTATTCGGGCATTTGGTTACTAGATGAGTGAGAACCCGGCCCCCACACTCGTCTTTGTATGTCCGCGACAGCTATAGAGGAAAAGAGTCCTGCTTGAGGCTCCACACATCAACCGGAACGTCCCTTATTCACCAGAAGAGTACTAGCTTGTCAAATCTTGATCGGTTTATCCTAATGGGTGGTCCTTATCAGTCAATATTGTGTTAGCCATATAGGTGGTTAGACTCTGAATAATTTCAAATTTTCCTACATATTAAAATTTTGAATTTTGTGTGCAAAGTGCACTTCCAATTTCCTGAAACGTTCAAATAACCATAGGTCAAAGTGACCACTTGAATTTTGTTCAGCCATGTTAAATGGTCAGACTGCCTACCTTCCTTCTTTGGATTAACATTGCCTTCGCCCAAATAAGGCATGTGCGACTGGTTATTTCCAGCACAGCTAGATCTTTAGTTTATCGCACGAGAGGGAATTAGAGCCTCACCATCGTGCGCTTTTATGCGAGAACCGTTCGATAATTAGTTGCCATGTCCAGCCGAGCAAGGGAAGAAAAGGGGGTAAGGGAGCCACCACCGTGCCAGCGCCGGGTGCTCCATATCCGTGGGATCTAATTTTGACTCCCTTTCCAACTGACAAAATTTAGTCGTCTTGCTGAAATTTAGAATATTGGCTCTCTGTGCATTACTCTGTTACAACAGGGAAAGCAAACCAGAAAGAGATCTGATGATAATGGGCAAGCTTATACCATTTACTATTGAAATGGCTATTAATCTAGAGGTTTAAATTGAATATTTTCCAAATTGTATCACATTGTGTGACTGGACCTGATGGTGCTGGGCTTTTAGCCACCTTATATGACCTAATTGTAGGGACCAATCATATTATGATTTCACCAATCTCGCCATGAATAACTGCTTCTATTATTTTTTTAATTTGTTCGCATTGTACGAGGAGGTGGGGAGGGGGCTGATCGTTTGGGCTTTACCATTTCATAATTCATACTTTGAGATCCTATGTAACCTATCAGATCTTAGTTAGAGTTGCCACTGTATGTAGCCGGGCATGACGGTGTTGGGTTTGGACCGACTTATATATATTATGAAGGTAATGTATTTTGAGGTGTTTATATTTAATAACAGTTCTTGCCACGTTTCGTGGCTGGGTCTAGCTGGTTTTTATTTGTCCATTTGCAGATCGAGACTAAACAAAGAAAAGTGGAAGAGGAGTAGTATTTTTGGTAATATTATCTTCATGTAGTCTATTCTTGTGACCTGTTACGACATACACAGCTTTCGAACAATGTTCTCTTATATTGGGTTGTACTGTCATATTACATTGCTTATGCATACGTTAAGCTTAATAAACTGTTGATCTATTATTATTAGTATTGCCTTTACAGACTGCTCCTGTTATTGTATTAAGGGGTATCTTATAACATTATATCGCTTAAATGTTTGTAAAATTGATTTCCAGCCTGTTACCGTTAACATTGACCGGAATGTTCAGTATCTATTCCAGCTGACAGACGTACAAAAGACAGCGAGTTCCATCCCAACTGATGCTGGATGAGTCCGCGCCCTAAGTGACTTGAATTCCCTCGTCCTACTTCAGACATTCCGTCCTCCTTGCCCCTTTCACAAGGTCAGACAGTGCATGATGTCATTCTACAGGATCAGACACAGTTTGTGACAAGAATGTCGGGTGTGGAGAATAGTAAGCTACCGGTAATGGCCAATAAATAAAACAATTTCTATACTTTTTCTTTCTTTTCCATCTCCGAAAAATATTCCAGTGTGTTGAGATAGGTATGATTCTTATTTTTGCATAATGGCATCGACAATTCCGGGTATGTACATGGTGCATCTATCTTCTTCTGCATTTCCTGGAACTGTTTCCTTTGTGTCGAGTAGTGTTGACATTCGTTGAAGACATACTTTAGATCTTCTAATTTTGGGCAATGTGGACAGCTGGTTCCCCTTATGAGATTCATTGGGAGATATTTTCTAAAACTGCCTGGCAGAAGTGTTTTTCCCGTTTTAATTTGATTGAAAATGATTTTGTCCTGAGTGTTCGTCATTTTCCGGTTGGTGTCGTTGCGGTGAACGAGAATTTGGGCGAAGTATAATATTCTTCCTTTCTTGCTGTTGTTACAACCTGTTTGCCATTTGGCGTTGATTTTTCTCCTAATGTTTTAGTAAATCTCCTGTTTGCTGTATCATATGTCCCTGACGATTGGTTCCTATAGTCTTAATTAGGCCTCCTTTGTCTGCTCTTTCGTTCCTAGGTATATCTCTGAGGGATGGAATCTACATGAACCACTTGTTGTTCTTACTCCAACATTTTAAAATTAGGTTGATTTCTGATAGGATGTTTGCTCTGCTGTATGAATTGTTTGATTCTAGTGATCTTAATAAGCTTAGGGAGTTGTTTTGTATGACTGCTTTATTGGTTGTACTGTCAAATATCCATTTGAGGGCTTTGATGATTACTCATAATTCTGCGGAGTATATAGAGCAGTCATCGGGTCGTCGGCTTCCTAATACTATATTTTCTCCTTGTATAAATATGGCTCCTGCTGTTCTGTTTGGGTCTTTCGACTTGGACCCATCTGTAAATATTTTGGTTTAGCCTGTGCATTTATTATCAATTTCTGTTAGAATATTGGCATTTAGATTTGATGGTTGTTCCGATATGTTTCCGAATGATGTTGCGATGAAATTGATTGATGCGGTCTTGCATAGGCACGGGTTGGGTCAAGATAATTAATCTGGTCTGCTTGGATCTTACCCATTCCCAGGTCCTTCTTTAATTCGTAGATCATTTTACACCCATGATTTTGGGGAACATGTTGCCGGCCAAATGGTATCTTGCAACTTTCGATGATCTTCCTTGTTGGATGTGTCTTTTCTTGGATAGAAATTCTTGTCGCGTATCTAAGGATTGATTCCTCTCTGCGAAGATGTAGTGGAGGCTACCCTGCTAGGATTTGCAGTTTTTCTATTAATGTATTTCTTAATGCCCCTGTATTACTACCGCCTTATATTGCAAGCTATCTAGTTTTCTAAGGTTGGTTTGGCTTGCTGACGCGTACACTTGACATCCGTAGTCTGATTTTGATCTAATTAACGAACGACAGAGCGTCAGTAGTGTATCTCGTCTGCTCCCCAGTTTGTTCCTTTGGCCACCTTTTCAAAGCGTACTTGAGTGTTATTAAGGCATAATATTGGAGGATCCCTATTTGTTTTGGTCTTTGGAGAAAAAAGAAGCCCTATTGTTTTTTGTCTGGTGATATCTCAAAATCCCATTTGTCAGCCCATTTTCCTATACTATTTAAACCTCTTTGAAGTTCACCGATAACGATTTCGCTGGATGGGTTGCCTACTTTCAGACACCGTTATCATCAGTTAACTAAGAGAGGTTTATTTTGTCACGATCAATCGATTGATCAAGATCATTGATCATAATATTGAAAAGTTTTGGGCTCACAACACTTCCTTGTGGCGTCCCATTTTTCAGAGTGAATGTTTCGGAGTAATCATTACCAGCTTTGGTTTTTATTTTGCGATTGGTTAGGAAGTTTGATATCCATTGGTGAATGCGGCCTGATAATCCGTTGTGGTTAAACTTTGCGATAAGACCCTTTGTCCAGATCAGATCGTATGCTTTTTCCAGGTCATGAAGTATAGCTATTAGGTGTCTGTTGCATCTGCGTTGTGCATTAAATGCCAATTTGATGTGTGATTCCAGTCTTATTAGTTGGTCAAAAGTGGATCTTTTGCTGCCGAACCCGCTTTGATTTTGTGATAACATCATGCGATCGCAAGGCAAAGCATCGCACTCGAGTTTATGACTGATTCGCTTGTGGCTGTGAAGAATGATTCATCTTTCTAGCTCGGTGTTTTTTGTTGTTTTGTTGGGGGTGGGGTGGGGGTGGGGGTTGTAGTCGTAATAAAATGTAGTCTTCGAAGTCTTCCCCTTGTTATACCTGGTCTTCGAAGTTGTCCTTTTCTTCTTCATGGACAACGGTACCATCTCCTCTAAGGTACCGTCACAAATGTACCCTCGTGTGACTGGTGGAAAGGGAATAGAAAGGTAAGGACAGTGCGGAGACCATCTAGCATGTTCCAGGATAGCTGAATCTTTATAGATACATAGATCCATACAGATCGTCAGACCACAACTGAAACACTGCACTTCGTATTCCAGTCCGGCCTCAGGTCATCTGTTGGGTGGTATAGATGGTGTGCTGGATATATGATATGTTGGATTGTAATCAAACGTTGGTGCTGAATTGTAATCAGAATGTTGCCGTTGGATTGTGTGCTTGGATAGTCATAAATAACGGGTGTTGGATTGTATACGTGGAGTGAGGGATTAGAAATGTAGTTTTACTTTGTGTCCAGTGGCGTCACTAGAGTTGGTGTCAACTAGTGCGGTAACTCCATGTGTCACCCCATGGACATCCTTCCTGCACAAAAATTCAAAATTTGTATAGACAGTCATGTGCGGTGACTCATGGTGTCACCCCATGGACCCCCTTCCTGCACAAAAATTCAAAAATTTTATAGACAGTCATTTTGGTGTCACCCCCTCTGATGGTGTCACCCGGTGCGGTCCGCATCCCCCGCACCCCCACTCCCCTCCAGTGACTCCACTGTTTGTGTCTCGACCGTATTTTATTTTTTTACGGACAATTTTTCAGTTTCCACTAAAGACGGTATGAGTTTCAGAATTTCAGTACATGTACTACTTTTAGTACTGGTAATTTTCTAAGAGATTCTCATAAAAGAGGGTAAAATAAAACAAAAAACGTTGTAAGACTTTAGCCAGCACTACTGTTGACAACTTTTTTCGCCAAAATTCAGCACAAAAATTACTAGAATGACAATTCAAAACGAGAATGACTCCGGGGTCAAACAGTATATTGGGTTCTTTAGGGTGTGGTGGGTACGGGGTGGTTGGTGGTTGACCTACGTAACTCAATGCATTTTGATGAACTACTCCCATCTAAGTAACCTGCTACCCCAGGTGGAGTTCTCCCTTCTCTCGAAACATTATTGCAACCACAAATTGAAATCAGCCAAATTCGTGTTGCCTACTTTGCGCGTCAAAATATAATCATGTTAAAGACGGGAGACAGGTCCAAAACGCATGAGCAGCACACCTTCTCTCTCTCTCTCTCTCTCTCTCTCTCTCTCTCTCTCTCTCTCACACACACACACACACACACACACACACACGCACATACACTCACACAGTTCATCAAACAGACTCGAAACTGACCATCCATATTGAGCCCACATGTAAGAATTTCTAAAGTATTTTAGTCCTCGTTTTTAGATCTGAAATAATTTATACTTATTATATGGTCACCGAGCACTCGTTCTATGGGTCCTGTATCTTTACTTTGAAATAACTCTTCAGGGAAATGCTACCATTTCATAATGTCATGTATCGTTTTTATATTCTTTGTTATTACAAATGAATTTATTGTTATACATACGTCTGAGTGACATTAGTGTTTTTTTTAAATATAATACGCTGAAATCATTTCTCTAATTAATGTATTTTTTATGGTCTTCGCTGTTATATTTACTGTTTACATCATCATCATTAGAGTAGTCGCAGCTCACTTTATATCCACAATGAGTGATCTAATCAACGTCAGCAACTTCAGCAACTTCATTTTTTCCCCAGTACAGTATCATATGACTTTACATGTTTTTCTCATATGATTGTCTAAGATAATTCCTAAAGTCAGTTAATTAAACAAGAAGCTCTGTATGTGTGCGTGTGTGTGTGTGTGTGTGTGTGTGTGTGTGTGTGTGTGTGTACGCCGTGGTGATTGCTTAATTATTATTCCCACACAATCTCTGCCACAATCAATAATGAATATAACTACACAGAGAAATTTATGCAAGAAACTATTATCAGTAGAATATTTTATGAATGATGTACTGGTGATCAATAATTATATTTCTGCAGTTCTATTTTGACTGCACACAAATGGAATCACAACATATATAGTATAGTAACAAATAATGATATCAGCCTGACTGCCAGAAGAGTTTGCTTTACTTAATCATTTACATAGCCAACGCGCACAGGTAAGAAATCATTAAGGTAACATTATCTGCGACACGCAAACTATCACTGACTTTGCCTCACTGGTAAGCTATAGATTTTTTTATTTCGTAAATATCAATAAAGTGAACAAGCGTAGTTCGTCTTGGCTCACATTAACAAATCAATATCAGCCACAACAATGATTTGAAATTTGTTTCAACGCAAGTGACAGTGTATTGACGCGGATAGGTTGGGGTGGGGTGGGGTGGGGGTGTTTTTCTTTCGTGGGTTTTTTTCTTTTTTTCTTTCTTTCTCCTAGTTGTTTGATTTTAGGAATCTTTCATGCTAGGGTTAGAATTTTTGTTTATTACCTCATAGCACATGTACTCACACGTTAAAAATATGGTAAAAATAGTAAAGTCATCAGGGCTAGAAGGCGTTGGCCTATCTCAGCTACCAAAGTCTACAGTGCCTAATCTGACACTACTCTCTCTATCCCTCAGTGTCATGTTTGGCAATAGTGTTCATTCTATACCGAAGGAATGTTTTTCCATCGCTTCCGCGTTTGACGCATATAAAACAGCACAGTCTGAATCCCAGGATATTAGAAATGACGCAAGACCTCATAGAAGAAATCTTTTCACGAAGAAGTGAAACTAAAAGAGGTAAAATGGAGAGAGACATATAGTCTTGGTGTTTGTATGAGTGTTTGTGTCTTTTTCCGGAACAAAAAGTCTCCCTATTCTAGTGTGTTTGTGTTTTTGTATGTAAAGGTTTAGAGGTGTGTCTAAATACACTTCATTCCC
>JAECUM010014729.1:0-45785 GCA_016617855.1 Megalonaias nervosa
GCTCACCGTTACGGATCACTGCCATCTCACCTCTGTCTGCATGGGTTCGAGTCTCGGGCTCAGCCAATGTGGGTATGTGAGAAAGCTTGCTGGTAGCTTCTCGCGGGTCGGTGGTTCTTTCCGGGGTTTTCCCGGGTTCTTCCTCCA
Source organism: Megalonaias nervosa (assembly GCA_016617855.1). Classification (NCBI taxonomy): domain Eukaryota; kingdom Metazoa; phylum Mollusca; class Bivalvia; order Unionida; family Unionidae; genus Megalonaias; species Megalonaias nervosa. The sequence continues at coordinate 148 of JAECUM010014729.1, forward strand.
CCATTAATACTGGCCGCCATGTATAGCCTATCTTGTGCTGAAAAATGGCGTTAAACCCTATAACAACAACAACAACAACAACTCCCTCTCCTGTCTCTCTCTCTCTCTCTCTCCTCTTTCTCAAATTGTAATTGTCTCTCATTCTCCTCTTTTTCAAATTGTAATTGTTTATCTTTCTCCCTCTCCCATCTCTCTCCATCTCCTCTTTCTCAAATTGTAATTGTTTATCTTTCTCCCTCTCCTGTCTCTGTTTCTCCTTTTCTTCAAACTGCAATTGCAGTTGCTTCTCTTAAAATTGCAACTGCATTTGTTTCTCTTTTCCTTCTTTCTGAAGCTCGAGCTTCCTTAACTCTACTTCCATCTTATATTTCATTTTTAATTCCATTACTTTTATGTCAGAGTTTGATACCGACTTACTGACCGAAGCCAAAACACTTCTATGATAAATATTTTTCCCCACCAAATATTGGATCAAAATATTTTTAATTTCTTGTTTCGTTAAGGAAGATTTTGCTTCAGAAAGATCGTACTTTCTGGCATGTTCAAGCAACTCGTCTTTTTTCAGACTATCCAACTGCTCCTGAGTTGGATTAGAAAGAAAAGTTTCCACTTTTGATGACATTGTGAATGAAGGCCTGTTGTTTTCACTTAAGATTTCAAATAAAAATGTAAAATAGTACTTGGGATTTAAAGACTAGGGGAATTTAAATTTCAAAAAACAATTTTCTGAAATATTTAACCAAAATTCATATATCCCAAGGATGAGCGACCCAAGTTTCTCCTGTTACGTGTAGGCTCATACAAATGTAACAGAAGAAAAGAGTGAAGTCAACAAGCTTTGTATATTTTAACAAAATAATTTATTTCCCTAGAAAACAATGTAAAAATTGGAAAATAGGACTTACGGTTTGTGAATATAATCCAAAATTTAATTCTAAGAATGAAAAATACAAGTCCTATTACTAACTAGTTCTATTAGAATCCAGGTTCGAATCTCAACGACATACCAAAATGGAAGGCGATGATGTCAGATGTGGTCCTTGTACAAAATAACAATTCCTCAATTGAATCACAGTTTATGTTTCCGAATAATTCCAGAATAAATTTCCACTGAATTCTTTCTCCCAGAATTTATAAAACAGTACACTTGTTTGGTTTTCTAGAGAATAAATTATTTAAATTCCAAACACAAATGAATTTCAAAAACAATCGGGTAACCTATCCGGCCTTCTAGGTATCAGGAATACAACTGACTGACAAGCGCTCAGAAAGGGTTATATATTCACCCGAATTATCATCCCATTCTCGCGAGACAGACTACGTGATCTAATAACACTTGAAATACGTAATAAGATATTTGCCAATTTGCACGTAGCTCTGTCTAAGAATTAGGCTATCACTCTAAATAAATTTAAAAAATAACACATTGTTTATCCAGATTAACACGTAGGCCGAAAAGGACCTTGAAAACAGCCAATCGTATTCGCGTAGCAATTACACTACCGCGGTCCAAAGTAAACTAAAAATATTACTAATGTAATACGTTTTACATCTTAGATAAACAGAATTACTGAAAAAGAATTTTGAATCCCTACAATAATCATTACAATAAAATGTAATGAAACAAAAATAAAATAAAAAAGAATTTTAAAACTAACACACAAGCAATTTAATTACATATACATAACAGTAGTAAGAAAGCTACATACTTCAAAGCATTTAATATCTTCATTTAATAATATCTCCATTTAAAAGTAACATTAATTATTAAAAGGTTCTTCTTGTTATAATAAAAGACTTATTTCAACTGAATATACATTAATAGTTCTTATTCTTCGCATGAGCGTGATATGCAAGCAGGTATTGTTGTCATGCACATTGCAAAATCATTCAAAAATGTCATTTAAATCTTGGTACATACATAGTTCTCTTTTCATTTGCTCCATTTTCTCATTGCTGCTGAATAACCTCCTTATTGGTTACAACATTGTTTATTTGAATCTTTTCAACATAAAATTGTTTTATTCAAGTTTTTTCTAGGCCTACATAAAATTGTTCGGCAAGTCCCCCCTCCCCACCTCACCACTGTTGTCGAGTAGAATAACCGACTTTCTTCTAAAATAATATGTCTCCGTTTATGTGATATGACATGTTAATGTTTTAGTAATGATTTATTTGGATGTTGCTAACTGTATGCGATTTAATTATGCAGACGAAACTTTTGTAGAGTGGACGAAATGCCTTCTTCGTAAAGGAGGCTATAAATGTGTTGCCACATGATTTTTCGGTCTTTGTCTGGTACCCTGTTTTGTTCAAGGTTAATTTCTGTGTGTGTGTTAATGCACAAAATATATTTTTAGCCTATGCTGACCCTGTTATGATCTTGACAATTACGTCTTGTTGTAATCATCAAAGAGAAGAACTCGACAGATGTGTGAAGCCCAAAACTCTATCATAACATTGTTGAACCCATTTCCAGTAAATGTCGGCTAATATAGATAATGATATAATATTAATCTTAGTGTTACATGTACTTTAGTCAACACTTCTTTCAGTAACAGAACTTCACTGGGAGACATGTATCGACGATAGAGATAATCTGATTACTTACCTTACATCATGATATGAATTAATTATTGGTTCTGGATATTTTTTAAATAAAAAGTGGCCGCTTGTGAGGGGAACATTTTACATTTGTGTACTAGTATGCTGGGTGGCCATTCTTGAGGGGTACTTTTGAACACAAACTCGTCGGTACCAAGGAATTATGGCCATAAGACGCGGGTGGCCGCTGGTTAGGGGGGACATTCAAGAGGGGGACTACTGTATAGAAAAATATTAGTTGCTTCACAAACTGAATTAATTTCTTCACTTTCACTGTTTTGGCTATTCAGATTGTACCAAAACTTTCTTCTCGTTGAAGTCACTCATATCTGGACCCTCCTCCATTACTTAAACCAATCTGCATAATTTGGCAGGATCCATTCATGATCTAGATTTGGCTTTCATGTGCATTTTGAAGGAGTTTCTTTCCTTATCTTACTGCCATGTTCATTTTTACAGACTGAGCCAGTCTCATGCCAATATTTCCTTGAGAAATAAGTAAAAATATTAATCTGAGCCATTGTATTTATATGTAATAATCATATATGAAAGTCAGATTTGATGTAAAACAGTGTCACCCAATCAGTAATATAGAATGATGTACATAGTGTAACAGTAACATTAGAAATAATCAAAGATGAAAGAATTCATTTAATATATACCAGATGTACAACCAGCTATATAGATATATATAAATAATTAATTACAAGTTTTGCTTACTGCAGTCAATTCTCTTCGATTTTCCTCCTCCATTTTTAATTTCTAGTCATCACAGCTGATTTGCTATCTTACTTTATAATGAAGCATTAAATTCCAATTATCTCAATCAGTATCACTCAGACAATCTATTTTTCATCTCATAGCAAAAGATCAGAGTTAATATCAGAGCCTTACAACTATTTATGAAAACAATGCTAATTGACTAGGGTGTCAGGAAGGTGCATAGGTTTGGTCATTCAAATGGCAAGAAGGTCAGCGGTTATTGTATGGTACTGATCGTAGTGTTTGACACTTAAGGCAAAATTTTATAAAAGTGAAACTGATAAACGTGGAATGCATGTTATCAGTTTCAGATTAAATAAGAAATCTAAGTGTCAATACCTCAGCTTACAGGTCAAAGGAAACCCAGAAATGCACAGAAAGTTAAAAATTAAATAAGAATTATTTTGAAAATGATAATGTACTAACATTATCTAAAACTTTTGATTCCAACATTTGGTAGTATCATCGACAGTGATTTCAGGAAAAATTTAAATGTAAAATTGCTGTTATTTATCGTATATACTCACTTCTAAGATGAGCCCAGCTGCAAACTGCACTGACAGAATTTGGCCAACTTTAACAGAAAGCATCCTTGCAAAAAAGGCATTTATATACTGGACAAATGATACTGATGTACCATCAAATATAGATGTAGAAACAAAATATCAAAAATCTTTGAAATGTTTTCATAATGCATGCAACAGTATAAGAAAATATTTCTATGGAAAGCATCCTGCAGATTATTTCTTGACCAGCTGCTCATGAGCCTCTGTTGAGAAATTTGTGTGAATTTTGCAATCTTGTGTCCTAGTATTGACCCAGAATATCTGTATCAGACAGGCATAATGTCTTACAATGTCTAGCTGATATGTTGGGAGATATTTTTCCTGACTAAAATGCATATTTATTAGTCAGTATTAGTAAAGAGAAGTACTTAAGTGTTCTAGATTTTACATAAAATATAAGCACTCAGTTATTTTTGTCAGTATTTTAATTCACTGTTTTATAAAATGCTTGGCACAGAATCATGAAAATTTTTATATATTTTTAGTCCATCATTAGATGTCATTTATCATCTGCCTGACAAGGTGACTGTTCATTTGCTTACTTGTGGACAGATTGATTGATGGCAGATTTTTAAAACCCTAATGACATTTATGGAGCAATGTTTGCGTGTTTTAAAAGATACCTACTTCCAGTTGATATATCACAAGGAACTTATTAGATTCATTTGTAAGTTATGTTTTGACAGTAACATTACAAATAACAGTATAGGCAACATTAAAAGTAACAATGCAGTTAACATTACAAGTATCATTACTATAGTCTGACTATACTACCCCATTTGTTTGTAGCCCCCTACCGATTTCAATAATGGTAATCTTTAACGTGATAAAAAGTGCACAGAACTTAGTCAATTCATTCATTGATTTATAATTTCTAACCTTAATGTGACCAGAGTGGCCCTAACACTGGCATTCATTGCACATTTCATTCTTAATGGACTTTCATACTAACACAGCGCCATGTTGCGTACACTAAGGGCAAGTTGATTTCCTCAGACAATATTGTGACATAGTTCATCCTGTTCTGTAACTGCCAGATAATTCCATAATTTACCATGATGTTCTTTTCCTTTGCTTGACTCAACAGTGTAAATGTCGGAAGCAGACGACGTAGTATTTTCCTTCTATGTACATACATGTGTAGTTGTGCATACACCCCTTCACTGCAATTGGCCTTGTCCAGGAACTGAAAATGGCTGGCGAACAGGTCGTCTTTTACACTGAAAACTTCCATTTGGAATGAAACACGCAGATGATAATGGTTAGGGTCCCACCTGGGCATAATCACATTCGAAATTATAAATCAACAGTATCAGTAGCATTATAATAACATTACAAGTAACATTTACCTTTATTGTTGCTTGTATCCCTTGTTCTAGCACTTTTCTCCATTATGCATCAAAGGCAGAGCTGTTTTAATGTTTCTTAATTTTTTCTTTCTTTCTTTCTTTATACAAGGTCACATGAGGCTGGGATTAACCCAGCACTGCCAGCGGATATATGGTCGGCCTGAAATCTGCATGTTTCCAAGGCTGTCACTTGTGTGGATGCTGACATTTGTCCTCATCTGCAGTGGAATCATTTGTCTTACTGTCACCTGCAGCCTACAGTTCCTGTCCCACTGGAAAAGGAAGACCATCAAATATGCCAGATGGATTGCATTCACAGCCAGTAAGCAGCAAAAATACCCTCTCCATGTTTTGTTTTTTTCAAGTAATTTAAGAGGGTACAATTTCATACAGGGTATTGCCAGTCTGAGCATCTAACATGGTGCATAGCTGCCAAGTGTTCCGTTTTTTCTGTATTTGGCCCATATTTTGGACCTCAATATGGTGTACATTGTTTTGCAAAAAATACATTTTTTAATTTAAAAAATAATAAAAAACTTCATTGCAATTTTCAGTTTAGAACGGGCACTTGGTTCCATTCTGATAGAAATGTATTGCATGTATATAGGAATACAGTTCTGCAATATGATTGGTTTATTCGAAATCGAGGCTACCATTCCTGTCTTTGTCCACCATATTGGATTTTGCAAACAGTTATCACTGTATCTCATCTTCGTAATATTCAACTTCTAATCATGTTGAATAGGAAAGCAGAATATTCAGAATTTTCTCCAGGAAAGACAAGAAAACAGAACTGGAAGGACAATTGTGCTGTCTTGTTTAGATTTGTGAAACCATCTACTAAAGGAGAAAACTTTACGTTTTGCAAATTGTGTAATGTGATTTTGCTGTTGAGCATGGAGGCGCCCATGAAATACAAGAGCACGAAAAAGCTAATAAACATCAGCTTGTAGTTTCATCATACACAACTCAGCCTAAACTTATGACATATATAAAAACCCAGAGATAACCTTGATGTAATTCAATCAAAAATTTGGTTTATTAAATTTCTTTTAGAAATGAACCTTCATCTTTCATTTACTGGTGTTGCTGGCCAATTTATTTCGCATGTCTTCCTGAGAGTAAATTCACAGAGGATTACTCATGTGAATAAATGTAAACAGTTCAGTAAGAAAATCACACAGAATTCTCATCATCAATCAATAATGATTGAAAAAAGAAAATAAAATGTGGTGTGGAAAAGGCTCATACAAACAGTCTGTGCCAGAGTGTGTGTTGCATTCTTGCACCTTCTGAATGGGCAACCTGTTCCATTCGGGTGCTCATTTAGAAGGTGCAAGAGTGCAACACATGCATCCTAGACATTAAATAATTAAGGACGGTACTGTCCTACTTTACGGATAGTTGTAGATGTTGTTAAAAGTTACTTATGCATTAATATTTTAAAAATCAGTATTTGTTCCTGAAAATCAGTATTTTTGTCATAAGCAGTCATCATTTTTGTACCCCATGGTTGGCAGCTATGCATGGTGGAACTATCTGTAAACATAGAAACACTTAACTGGACACGACGAAAAAAATACTCAAATATGCAACAGTGCAACATTGGCTTTTGGGTCAGGCTATAACACTAGTCACGTAGTCTGAAAGCGAATTATATGCAGTTTCATGCCAGTAACCTAATTCTAGTTGTCATGATTTGCAGAATTGTTCTTATTTTCTATCTTGTGACTTAAGGGATTATTGTTCCCAGTCATTTGTATTGGACAGTTAACTCTGGAAAAGTAACATTTAACTTGTCCTGTGGTTTAGCTTCATAACTTTCTTCATTTTCAGGTGTCTCATGCAGGGGTGCATTTCAGACACATGACTGTAATGTGATGTAAAATCATCATCGAACTAGATGTGTTTGCTCTGTTATGTCCAATGGCAGTATATCTATAAAAAAAAATTAGAAAGATGCACAACAAAACATCAGCTAGTTTTCTTAATTTGCAAAAGAAAGCACTGAAACACTATCATATGAGTGATCTTTGATTGCATTCAACAATATTAACACTACCGCCCAGCTATACTTGGTTGGTTTCCCTATTTGGAGAGTACAAGGGGTAGATGGCCCAAATTTTTGAGTGTAACAAGATAACGGGGTTGGATTTTGGATTTATAACAGAACACTTTTGATGGTGGTACAAATACAATGTTTATTGATGAATGACTTGAATGGAAAAAAGAATTATGCTTAATACGTGCATGTATAAGATCCAGATATTGGACTAATTGATAAAATCCGCACGAACCTAATAATGTAACAAATGTGAATACAAGTAAATGACCTTACACAGTACAAGGACAAAGGTTAATGATTCACAGTAATTTCACACGATGAAAAGAATGATTGTTTTACTCAAATAGTGAAAACGATGTAATGTACTCATATAGTAAAATGATGTATTCACTCAAACAGTGAAAAATGATGTACTTTACTCAAATAGTAAAATGCATTCACTCAAATAGTGAAAAATAAGGTACTTTTTACTCAAATTAGTAAAATGATGTAAAAACAAATGGGACAGATGTCATACAGTATACCTTTACAGTCCCAAAACACTGGGAATAACAAACCCCAAAATTAGCCCACAGCAAAAAGATTACATGTATGGAGTTACACAACACGCTCTGTCACTAGAATACTTGGCTACCATTCACATTGGTCTATCAAGTAGTCAGCATTACAGGTAGTCACCGACCACCATTCAATTCCTGGGTCAGTCAAGCAGTCGGCGCCCACCAATCGGTAAGCAGTGCCCGATCACCTGCTACTCAACCAGCAACACACTGTTCAATCAGCTGTACAGCTGCCGTTCAACCAGCTGCATCGCCAGCTCCATCATCAGCTCCACAGTTGCTGTGGCCAGCACCACAGCTGTCATGGTCAACTTCTGTGGTCAGCTCTCAGACATGATTTTTCTCCGTTTGAAAGCGGAATTCCGCTTTTCTCCTCACTTGAATCAGACTTTTCTTGATATAGTCCATTTTTTATATCATCTCCGATCCGTTTTTTTTAAAAATGGTCTGTCCGGTCTCATTCCACAACGACCCTTGTAACGTATTCGTTCCATATATTAGTTAGCACATGACTCTCGTCAAGAGTATTTTGATTGGTCAAAAGTTTAAATTCATCCAATGAATCTTCGTGTAATGGAAACTGATGGCAATGGAAAGAAGAAGCATGCTTGCAAAACATGGTGTCCCGAGTTGTTGATAGAGACCATGACACGAAAAGTTGAGATAAAGGTTTAAAAAACATATGGAAATGGGAATGGCTGGAGCAAAAAGTTGATGGAAATTTAGTTGGTAAGTTTATAAGAAAACTGAACGCTAGAGGACTGGTATTTTGCGACCTCTGCAAGAAAGATCTGAATTATGGTAATCGCGGTTGGAAGAGTTTGGAACAGCACCTACAACAGAAGCTGCATACGGAAAAATTGAAGCTCAGAAGGCATCTGGAAAAAGTGCAGTTAATTATTATAAGAAGAAAAATTTCTAGCATGAGAGAACAGATGTAGCCCTCTGTCAGAATATGCGTACTGCATGTTGCCAATACAAGCACTAGCTTGAAAGGAAAAGGCTGTCGTTGAGAAGAAAAAGAAACGATTGCACATTGAGCCAAAAATGTCAGTGGTGACAAAAAGGAAGGCTAAAGAAATCATTGCCAAAGCTGCAAAAAGATCTCGACTGGCATATCAACAGGTTCTGTCCAGTGGAGAAAAAGACGAGTGAATGTATGGGATTATTTGATGAACTTGGTTTATTTTACAGATTTGTTATGAAAAGAGAGAAGTATAATATGTTTGCTGCAAAAATTGACAAATTAATGTGACTTAATTATGATGCGAACACTGACATGCACATGAAATAACTTCAGCATCAATAGTATTGGAGAACAAATTCATGTGACAATAAATATTGTGAAATTATTCAAGTTGAACATTTTTGGTAAGTTTATTTGTTTTTCAAATGATTATTTTGTTTCAGTTATGATCATAAGTTGCACCAGGATCAGTTTTTTATGATTGTAAAATGTGTTTTTGGCCAGGGGCCTTTTGGCCTCCTGGACCCACAGATCGGGGGCGCTGCCCCTCAAAACCTCGTTGGGGGAGGAGCCCCAAACCCCCCTTAAAATTTTTTCAGCCTTTTTTATGTAAGGCCAAAATCATGTCTGAGCTCTACAGCTGGTACCCCATCAACCATGACCACCATGGTCAGCTCCACAGCTGCCACAGTCAGGTCTCATTACCATGGTCAGCTCTGATCAGCTTTACAGCTGAAGATGCAAGTCCTTAAGTAGACTGCTCACTGATGACATTCTGTAATGTAAAGATTTCATCCTACGGTGAGGTATTTGTACACAGAAGATGTAGCCCTACATTGTCTGTGCGCTTGATGAGTATCAGTTTTTCCCCTCAAAAGCACTCACACGTGCGGCATAGGATGAACCAAACTCACTGTTTCGAATATTGTACAATATACACAAATCACCCTTGGGTATCGTTGTACACAGAAAACGAAACCTGAGTACATGTATTTAATAAATAAAGGGATTTATACAATTCCGTGACAATACCTCCCCCCTTTAAAAAAGTGGTAACACTTCTAGAAAAATCATGGAATGTGAACATAAACAAAAAACATTCAATTTTGAATACTGAATGAAAATAATCTGCTAATTTACACCCTACTTAAAAAATCAGTACCCACATTTTCCGACCCTCAAATTGCCTCGATTTGGAAACTTTACAGTTGCAAAGACAACGCCCAATGCAACAATCTTGCGTTGGTGTCCATTGTTTTGTTCATGTATAAGAGCGGCTGATGGTCCATTTGTAAGGTGAAATCCCTCCTGCAAAGATATGTATAGAATTTTCCTATCCCCCATACTAAGGCTAGGCACTCCTTTTCAATCACGGAGTAGTTTTGCTCCCTAGAGAGCAATTTCCTACTTGCATAAGCCATGGGCAATTTCATCCCCTCTTGCTTTTGTAGCAAAACAACCTCCTGTATCGGATGCATCAGTCCTCAGCACAAAGTTTTTTTCAGTTCTGGCAACTTTAAGTTTGTGCACTTATCAGTTTCTGAACACACCCCAGGGAACTTTATTTGGTTGCCCTTTCCTAGTCAAGTCAGTTAATGGGCTGGCAATAGCCACAAAATTGGGAACAAATTTCCTGTAAAACCCAATCAAAGCTAGGAAAGATCTTGTTTCTTGGTTTCTGGTCTAGGTGCATCTCTGATTGGTCCTATTTTGTCTGGGTGAGATTTCAACTGGCCTAGTCCACTTACAAGATGACCCAAACATTCCAGGTTAAAATATCCAATACTATATTTGGAGGGCGTAGCTGTAAGATTAGCAGTGTGGAGTCTATCGAACAGATCCCTTAATACCTTAACATGTTCATCCCAGGCATATGTATAAACGAAGATATCATCTACAAAACTGTTGATGTCTTCCATACCATTTAACAGTTTGCGCATGAGATGAACGCACGATGCACCAGCATTGACTAAACCAAAATGCATGACTTTAAATTGATAAAGACCTTTGGGAGTCACGAATGCTGTTAACTCGCGGGCATTATCAGCGATAATGGTACCTGCCAATATCCCTTGGTAAGGTGACTTGGAAATGTATTTATGACCTGCCAACTTTGAAAATAAGCTTTCTGTGTCTGACATTGGTTCTGCATCGAACACAGTGATTTTGTTCAATTGACGAAAGTCAGTGCAAAAACAGTTGGTCCCGTCTTTCTTTCTGACTAACACAACGGGTGACGAGTACAGGGAACTGGAAGGTTCAATCATTTCCTGGGCTAACATTTTTCCCACTTCTTCATTGATGGTCTCCCGCGCATTAAAGGGTATTGGATATCCTTTAATCCTGATCATCTCTGAGGTATTCAACTTGATCTGGTCTTGAATCAATCCAGTACAGCCTGGTTTGTCCGTAAACACGTCCAGGTATTTGGACAAAACCTCCAAGATCTGCGTATGCTGACCCTCGGATAAATCTGGGCATACATTGATATGGTTTGTACCTTCTTTCCCTACGTCAATGGGGTATTCAAGGGGCACTTCGGTACTGGAGACGAATTCCGATTCGTCACATGACCTATCCTCTATCACCGCTACACATACTGTGTTCAAGACCCCTTTATCAATTATTTGACTAGGTCTTTCTACATAGAGTTTCAGCATATTTGTGTGAAATATCTTGGGCTTACCTTCCATGTCAATGATGTAGTCCATTTTGCCTTTCACTTGTTTGACTTCGTATGGTCCTTTCCATTGGACTAGCAGCTTGTTTTTATTCGTGGGGAGAAGCACCAGCACTTGATTGCCTATATCAAACTTCACGTTCTTCGGTTGTAGTACTTTGTGTATTTAAGACTAGATTTCGTGAGTTAGTCTTGCGCCATTCGACATGTACTCTCTAACCTTTCGTGCAAATCTACAACATATTGGTAAGTAGTCTTAACTTCTTCGCTCGCAACTTCATCTGACCACAGTTCGCGTAGAATACGCATAGGACCATGAACTGTCCTATCATTCAATAGTTCAGACGGGGAGAAACCTAAACTTTCGTGAGGCACCTCACAATACGCGAACAGAATTGCGTTCAGATACCTATCCCAATCCTTAGGTCTTTCCGCACACATTCGTCGCAACATTTGCTTCAACGTCCCGTTGAATTTTTCTACCAACCCATTGCACATAGGGTGGTAAGGTGTTGTGCGCAACTGTTTAAGGGACAACAGCCTACTAATTTCTGCCATGAGATCCGAGGTGAACTGCGCTCCACAATCTGTAAGAACCTCTTCCGGCACTCCGACCCTGCTGAACATGTCTAAGAGCACTTCGACTACACGTTTGGTTTCAATTGATGGCAAAGCTATGGCGTCAGGGTACCTAGTGGCATAATCTACCAGCATTAAGATGTATTGGTTTTTCCAATCTGTATATGGAAATATGGGTCCTACAATGTCAACAGCCACTCTTTTAAATGGAGTATCTATCAGGGGCATCTGACCTAACAGTACTCTAGTTATCCTTCCCTTAGAGACCGTCTTCTGGCAAACATCGCATGAACGACAGAACTGCACTACATCGCTATTGACACCGGGCCAATAGAATTCTTGTATTACCCTATCAGTTGTTTTCTTCACACCTAAATGACCCACCATACTTGACTTGTGCCTGACTTTGAGTACATGCGACCTGAATTCTGGGGAACAACTAGTTGTAAGAACTTCCTATCAGCAGGAGTAGTATATTCCCTGTACATTAAACCTTTTCAGTGTAGAAATCTAGAGGTCCCCCCCCCCCCCGTTCTTACACTTCCTCACAGTACCTGACAACATTTTCTCCGTGGTCGCATTTAAAGACGCATCACGTTCTTGCTTATTCAGAAATTCTTCGCAGGAGATATCAGTAATGGCTTCCGGTACTTTTAATTTACATAGAGGTTTGTTATCCTCCTTTACCTGAGGTCTGATTTGCACTGCTTGGATGATCGGGAATCGGAAGTCAGACATGGTTAGGAGTCCAGATCTCTGTACATTGCCAATCATAAGTTCATAGATCGGATTGGCTATTCACAACGCTTCAATGGTTCCAGTTAGAAAAGGTGCTTCAGTAACTATCCTTGCAACCGGAATGTGGTCCATTGTTTGGTCCAGTAGCATACAAGGCAATTTCAATCCAAGCAATTGGTCATCGCGGTTGAGGCTCCGCTTCACAACTACACTAGTGCACCCTGTGTCTCGTAAAATGGTCACCTGTTGTCCGTTGACAGTACCATTTGCCGTTGGTACTTTTGCCTCGGGGAAAATAAATGTGCCGATCGATTGGATAGTGTCGTGACTGATCCCTGCATGCACCACTGGCTCGTACACTGCTTCCCTGTTAGCATGCTGGGAAACATTGAGTTTTTCTTCTACCGACCATCTGCCTTCAATGGCCACCATAACTTTCTGAACTGATCCCTTCCGTCTACTAGGACAATTGGGGGAAATATGACCCCACTCCTTGCAAGTGAAACATTGCTTGTCCTTATGCCTTCTCTGGTTATCCCTACCAGGTTTTTCAGGTTCCTTGGGTTTTTGGTCCTTCGCCTGATTCCCACCTTTGCCATCTCGCAAGATGACATTCTGAGAACCTCCCCAAGCTTCAGCAAATAAATCCGCCTTTGTGGCCATGTTATATATATTCATGAAGGACATTTCCCTCAAGAATAAATATAACTCGTTGTCACAAGTTGCTAATAGCTGGTCCCAAAGTAAGAAATCAATAAGACCCTCAAATGTCTTTGCGACTTTACCACATTCCACCCATCGCTGCAAGTAATTGCATGTCCTACTGACGAACTGGGTGAATGTCTCGCCTCTCTCGGGTTTTCTATACTTAAACTTCTTGCGAAACCCTTGCTTGGTTAGCTCGTATTTCTTCAGAAGTGCTTCTTTCAGCGCGAGGTAATTTAGCGAATCAGCCGCGGATAAATGAGAATACACGTCTAATGCTTTACCCTTAAGCAACACGCTAAGATGGAGCGACCAATCGTCTTTTTTCCATTTTTGTACAGTGGCATACCTTTCAAACCTATTTAGATAACTATCCATGTTATCTTTGTCATCTTCAGATGGGGGCAATTTTGGACCTCTCAGTTTAAAATCATGTTCACCCTCCCTTTTGGTTTGGAATAGCTCAGAATTTCTTTGATATTCCCTCTCCCTATTTCTATCTTCTATCTCCAAAGTTTCTAACCTCACTTGTTTTTCCCTTTCTACTTTCCTATCTTCTACTTCTGTTAGTAATTGTACCTTTTCCCTTTCTGCTTGCTTTTCCCATTCTATCCTTTCCTTTTCGGCCTGCTTTTCTAACTCAGTCTTCTCCTTCTCGGCCTACTTTTCTAACTCTATCTTACCCTTCTCCAATTCTATCATTTCCCTCTTAAAAGTCATTTTTCTTTCTGTGGCTTCCCTTTCTATCTCCAGTTTCTCCCTTTCTATTCTCCTTTAACCTCTGGTCCCTTTCCCTAGCCTGTTCTTCACAAACAAAATTTCTCAGAGATTCCCCCTTGTAGCCAAACTGTTTCCCCAGTTCCACAAGTTCTTTCACTGATGATAATTCTAAAATCTGATACGACCAACCTAAAGTGCAGTATTATGCCAAAAGGTGTAATTACTATAATTTTAACAAACAAACCATATTTTCCTTCTCGGAAGGCAACAAAAACGTGAGATGTGTACAAAAAATAAAGTAATGTTAAATGGCTACTTGACCTCACTGTCTTGTCAGGAGCATCTGAAACACACAAAAAATCATACAAGAATAATGAAATAATAATAGTACTCTGCTAAATCTAAGATGATCCCACTTCTGACACCATTTGTAACAAGATAACTGAGTTGGGATTTTGGATTTACAACAGAACACTTTTGATGGTGATACAAATACAATGTTTATTGATGTATGACTTGAATGAGAAAAGAATATTGATTAATATGTGCGTGTATAAGATCCAAATATAGGACAAGTTAACATAATACGCACGAACCTAAAAATGCAACAAATATAAATAAAAATAAATGACCTTTAACACAATACAAGGACAAAGGTGAACACTTCACAGTAATTTCACATGAAGAAAAGAATGGGTGTTTTACTCAATAGTAAAAATGATGTATTCACTTAACTAGTGAAAAATGAGATATTTTTTTACTCAGATAGTAAAATGATGAATTTATTGGACAGATATCATACAAAAATATCTTTACACTCCCAAAACAGTGGGTATAACAAAACCCCAAAATTAGCTATTGGCTAAAAGATTACATGCATGGAGTAACACAAAACACTCCTGTCAATATCACACTTGGCTACCAGTCACACTGGTCAATCAAGCAAGCATCATTATATGTAGTCACCGACCACCATTCAATTCCTTGGTCAATCAAGCAATCAGCACCCACCCAATCCAGTCAGCAACGCCCGATCACCTGCTACTCGACCAGCTACACTGTCCACTCAGCTCTAGGGCTGCTATGGTTCAGCTTTACAGCTGCTATGGTCAGCTTCTGTGGTTAGCTCTGCAGCTGGTACCACGTTGACTACGATCAGCATGGATCACTCTGATCAGCTCTACAGCTGCTATGTTCACTCTTATCAGCTGAAAATACATCCAACACCGTGTACTATACATGACACGGGCATATACGATAACACGTAATGACGTTATATACGGTAAGTTATACAAATTACATTATCAGTACAACATTACAAAACAATAAACAGGTTCAGAAGTGAACCTGTGTCCGATAAGATTCCATTGGTACTAAACGTTGCTTAATAAAATGCAACTTTATATTGCTAATATAAATCTCTTGCCAAGTCACAAAACAAGGATAGAAAATTATTGCGTTATACTACGCAAGCCAAAGTTATATTGAAAACATACAAAAATGAACGTGATAGTACATACATAGCTGTAACTTACAATATACATAAGAAATAATATATATAAGAAATTAATAAGTAACTTTCATACCACTACAGCTGAAGATGTGCAAGTCCCTAAGTAGACTGCTCACTGACAAGACGTTTCCATAGTGTAAAGATATCGTCTTACGGTGAGGCATTTCTACACAGACGATGTAGCCTACATCATCTGTATGCTGGAAAAATTCAGTTTTTCCTATCGAAAGCACTTCGCACATGCGGCATAGGATGAACCAAACTCACTGTTTCGAAATATTGTCCGGTATACATAAATCACCCTCGGGTATCGTTGTACACAAGAAATGAAACCCAAGTACATGTATTTAATAAATAAAGGGATTTATACAATTCTGTAACAAAAACTTATTCCCACCATATTTCTGCAGTTTACTTTTAAATTTAATACAAATTAGTGTGTCCAGAATTACTGAGTGCATTACCTCCCTTGACGAAGGCTTTATTTGCTGTTTTGTGCGACACCGTTCAAGAACAAGCTGACTAACCATTAAGATATAAGTGTATTGATTGCATGGTGGTTTCAAATAAAAATGAACCATTTGTACAGAGTACATCTTGTGAGCAAAAAAAAATCTGTTATTGTCCCTTTTTTCTATCTCCATGAAGAAAGATGCAGAAAACATGAAACTAGTGATTGTACTCTGTTGGACCAGGAAATATTATGAAGAATTTTGTAAGTAGGACCTGTTACTCATTTTAATTTTTTTTCCAAACCTATTACAAGTAATCAGATCATCACAGATCCTTGTAAACATTGGAAAAAGGGTCTAGAAATATCAGGGCAATCTTCAGTGGAAAATGATAGAGAGAAATACAGAATATGCAGTATAAAATGGAAAAACAAGTACCATATATACTCACTTATAAGTTACCAACCACACAGATGAAGGTCTGCTGTCATTTAATGTGCAAACCGATCTAGGTCTGTGTAGTTTGTTAGGAGTAATCAGTAGAACACACAGTATAATCTTGATCTGCCTGCACATTGGGGTCTGTGTTGTTTGTAGTTGTGTGTTACTTATAAGCAAGTATATATGGTTAACTACTTTCACAGGGTACAGAAATCAGAACTGCTAGTGCATATCTTCATTGAACCTTTTGCTTCATGGCTTTGCAATGGAGAAATAAAAGCAGCAGATGTAAAGTAGAACATGGAGAAAGATGTTAGGAGATAATATGTATTTTATGCAGGGGGTTGGTTGGTTGGGGGTTGGGTCCCACATTTACCATGTTCAGTGAGTTATTTTTTCAATAATTTTAACTAAAACTAGCACTAAGTATATTTATTTTCTTAATGTGACATAATATTAAAGAACATAAGTTGACATTGTGCTTCTGTATTTGACTGCAGTGCTTTCATAATTCTTTGTGATAATGCTATCATTTGTTTGGGAGGTTTTTTTGCATCTCAGACTTTTGATGACCATATTGTCTGAAGATTTAGGATTAATTGTTTCAGTTTCTTCACTTTCCACAGAATCAGTGTTCATTTCTTAGCATGTTACAAATTACCTACATGGTAATGTCATAGTACAAATTACCTACATGGTAATGTCATAGGCCTATTACAAATGTCCTGCACAGTAATGTATCATAAACAACCTACACAGTAATGTACTACAAATTACCTACACAGTAATTATTACAAATTACCTATCAACAGTAATGCATTTCAAACTACCTGTAATATCAAGTCTGTTACAAATTACCTGCACAGTAATGTGTTACAAATTACCTACAGAGTAATGTATTACAAATTTCCTACAGAGTAATGTATTAAAATTACCTACAGAGTAATATATTACAAAATACCTACACAGTAATGTATTACAAATTACCTACACAGTAATGTCATAGGCCTATTACCAATTACCTACATAGTATATACACAGTAATGCATTTCAAACTACCTGTAATATCAGGCCTTTTACAACTTACCTGCACAGTAATGTATTACAAATTATCTACACAGTAATGTCATAGGCTGATTACAAATTACCTATACAAAGTAATGTTTTACAAATTACCTACACAGTAATGTATTATAAATTACATACATGGTAATGTCAGACCTATTATAAATTACCGGCACTGAGTTACAAATTACCTACACAGTAATGTTTTACAGACTACCTACACAATAATGTATAACAAATTACCAACACAGTAATGTATTACAAATTACCTACACATTAATGTCAGTGTTAGTGATGTTTTTTTTTTCTTGAGATACATCACTTCTGCATTCATATCAACAACATATAATACGTATATGCCGTTTTTTTATTGAGGTTCTACTTTTAAACAGTTATTTGTAAATGATGCAAGAGAATGTTGTTATAACTAATACGTTGTTTTCTAGAATAGAAGATTTTTAAAAAATAAATTTAAATGGAGATCTTCATTTTTAACCTTTAAGGATATTTAAAATACAATATATGGAATCAAAGGTTTCACCTTCTTTCTCTTTCCCAACATGAACAAAGTAATTTGAAATATTTGAAAGAAAAAGTGGAGAATAGTAAAATGCCTTGCTGTTATACAAGTACATGTTATATCAGTGTATTGGTCATTTGTTGTTCTTGCATCTTGCAGTGATGCTGTTTTGTTTGGCTGCTGTTATATTTCCTGTTGGCTTTGCAATTGATGAAATCGGAGGACAGCCCTACAAATTGCCTAACCAGATCCAAGTTGGCTCTTCTTACGTCCTGTTCATCCTGTCCATCTTCTTCACTGTCATGTCTGAGTTGTTTGCTGGGAAGGTCTGCCTGCCCATGTTCTGAAATGGATGATCCACAGTTTATGTCAGAACTTTCAGACTTCTGTACTTTGGACTGTGTCAGCTAGAGTGTTTATGACAGTTGTGAAGTTGTCATAAGAATGACACATTAAACTTGTTATACCAGACATTTACAATTGATCATTATGTGAAAGAATAGAGCTGTCTTGAAACTTTTGAAGTCTAGCATGATTATTGAACAAGTAGACTTACCATATATACTCGCTTATAAGGCAAGACCCACTGCAAATAACATAGATCCTGATCTGCTGTTATATAATCTGCAGGCAGATTGGGATATGTTTTTTTCTTCTGATTGATCATAACAATCTGCATGAACCCAGATCTACTGGCACAGTATGTGATGGCAGATCTGTGTCTTTACAGTTTGCAGGTGGACTCAACTTAAGCAACTGTATATGCTAAAAAGTGCATTTATGAAACAAGTGTGATAATAAATTAATTATTTACATTTTATGCAAAATATAACTTACATGATCTGAAGATTTAACTAATTTAATTAAAATAACATTAAATACAATCAAACCCCAAGATTAAAAATTTGTTTCAGACTCAAAGAACCAAAATTATCTAGATCCTGAAAGTTACATAATTTCAGATTTATTTATAACAAGGTTAAAGAGTGTCAACATTTTCAGACTTGGAGTTGAATTTTATGCTCTTAAGTTTGTAGAAGATAGTACCAGTTCTTACCAGGGATGCATCATAATCAAACCAGAAGTGGAATCTGAATTAGAAACTAATGCATTCAATGTATTTTGAAATGTTATAAACAGTAATAAAATCCAGGGCTCAGATAATGGTCAGTTGGCTACTTGTTCCACAGGGAAAGTAATTTTGGAACTTCTTGTCCAAAATCAGTTTACTTGCCCACAACTAAAACTCATCGAATTGGACGAGCATCTTGCAAAAGTGACTTGCGCTTCCTCAGCCATAACTCATAAATATAGGCAGACAAGTGGAATTTTTGAGCCCTGTACATTGTTTTAAAGGCAAAGATTGTTTCCTCTGGGATGTATATTTACAGTAAAACTATGTTACAGAGTATGTACACATTCAGTTCCAGCTTAATGTCAGTAATATTATAAAGAAAACTGATTTAACACTAAATTTGTGTGTGTGCTCATGCATGTGAGAGAATTTAATGTGATCTGAGTATGGCTTTATGTAGGAAATGTTTTAAAATCAAACTAGTTAACAGTGCTTGTTGCAAAAGTATTCTGATTGTGATTCTAGTCTCATTGTATCTGTAGTATCTATATAATGCAGTGAAACATTTGAGGATGCCCAGTATGGATTAAGGTAAATATAATGCAGTGAAACATTTGAGGATGCCCAGTATAGATTAAGGTTGATAAGGTTATACAAACCCTGTAACATTAAAAAATGCATTTGAAATTCATCTGAACTGTACTTCTTTAGTGTTTGCATTTTAAGCTAATATTTCATTATTTATTATCACCTCAGTATTCATTGACTGTTTATCATTTTCTCTAGCATTTGCATCTAAAAATTATTTATTGTTTATTATCTCATCGGATCCAGTTTGTGCATTCTTTTAGGGTTTATATTTTAATTACAATCATGTATTCTCATTCATCTCATCATTTTCTGCACATTTCTATATTTACAAAAATAAAAAGTTGTGTTTTATCATTCACATTTATCTATGAAAACAGTATAAAAAGTTATGAAAAAACTTCTTAGGTTATTATGTCTTTTTGGTCACTGTTGAAACTGACAAACAGTTGTTTATATTTTGAAATTTGTGACACGTTTAAATTATTTCAGTTACATTAAATGAAAAATGCAGAATAATGTGTTTGATATTTGTGTATTTATATGCAGTTAACGTCTTTTGTTTTGGTTGGAGGAAGAACATAGAACAAGAAAGACAAGACAGGGTGATAACAATTTTTTATACAAGTTCAAAACTAATCATATTTTGTGTGCATCATACAAGAGATACAAATAGCAAATTTATTTTAAATCTCTCCAAATATACTTACCACATTAATGCATTTAGAATTTCAAGGGTGAAAAAAAAGGTGAAAAATGGCTTGTACTGATGAAGCCATCAAATAAAATGAATGTTATTTGCTAAAAATGTGTTCTATGGAACCTGATCACACCTGCATCTGTGCATGGTGCTGTATCCATTCAGTCCACTTTTTTCTAAACACTTAAGAGCAAGACATTGTTGACACAGGCGCTACTTTCAAAGCCAGAAAAGTGATACCCGTGTACCATCTTTCTAATGAAGGGGAGATAATAACATGTGTTTCACTCTACAAAGAAGTGAAAGGGACATGGTATAAAAGTGTATTGCTAATGGACACAGAGAGAAAAAGACATGGGGATTCCTTTGCAACAAATAAATGTGTTATATTCTCCAATCAGAACAAAAATAATGTATGCTTTTCCAATTTTCAGTGTAACATGGTCATATTCTTTTAATGAAAGTACAAACAGTGCTTTCTTTGTCTTTTACTCCCAAACTCAGAAAGGAAAGCAACATGCAAAATTTTAAAACATGTATGTATCTGTTGGAAAAGGTACCTCATTTCAAATTATTATTTCGAGGCTAACATTTATGAGTAATCATAGTTTGGCTTGTTTTCACTGATTTTACTGTACAAGCTGCATATTTAGCTTATATTAAAATAATTTAGCATCTCATTTGCCTTCTTGTGAATTACAATTTGATCAAAAAAATTATTGATTTCAGAAATTATTTAAAGCAAAACCTATTTGATCACCATTATCTACAAATATGTACATGTACACACGCACTCACACACACACACACACACACACACACACACATCATTAAACATGAGCAAAAGGCAAGAATTTTGATATTGCAAAACCAACACAGATTCACTTTGGACCAACTAATTTGCTTGGAATCGAGCATATAATTGGCATTCAAGACAAAAGGAAATTTGATCACAACCTAATCTATTTTCCTTGATCTTGAAAAATCATATGACCTCATATGGACCAAGTGTCTAATTACAAAGTTTAACCACTACTGAATAACAGGCTGCACACACAAGTGGATCTCAAAGTTCTTAACAGGCCAAAAATCCAAACTAGAGTGGACAATCACTATTCTGATAAACACAAGCTTGAAAACGGATCCCCTCCCCAATAAGCCCTACTATCTTTAACATCATGGTTAATGACTTAGAGAAGTCAGTCAATGTGACCCACCTGGACCTGTCTCAGTTTGCTAACAACTGTGGAATCGGGAAAGTGGGCAACCCAGCCAGTGAAACTGGTCAGCTGACTGCAGGTGGGGCTTGATGGGATTTGGCGATGGGTCAATAGGTGGGGCTTCAAGCTAGCCCCCGGAACGACGGTATGGGTATTGTTCTTACCAAAAATTAAATGGCATAGGAAACCCCCAACACTATCCTTCAATGGGATAGAGATAAAAAAAAATTTAAAGTGGCTAAATTCTCAGGGATGCTGTTTGATGAGTATCTTACATGGGGCAAACACAGAGCTGAGCCAGTGAGGAGATGTAGGCATGATCTAAACATCTTGAGGACACCATTTGGATGGTGGGGGGATGTGGATCAAGCCACACTTCTTACATCAGGCAAAAAAATGTGTTTCCAGTTGGCCGACTATCCCTGTTTCTCGTTGCTGACTCTAGCACTTTTTTCCCCCTTGGTAAAAAAAAATCATATTAAATATATGTTGTTTTTTTTTTTATGAAAAACAAAACAACAGACCTGCCTTGCCTAATTTTAAAACCAGTGCAATAGGAAACACACATGGGGGGGGGGGGCACCTTATGTAGGACACTGACTTGGTCCTGAATTGAGTATGGATGCCAGGCAGATGTCTTGGCCCATCCTAACTTGTTAAGAAAATATTGGATGAAATACATTAACAGACTGTAGCTATTTACACCGGTGCTCTTGCTAGTACCTTCGGGGAGGAACTAAAAACCCTAACCAGAACCCCTCCACCCCCACCCCACCCCCATGAATCTGAGATAGGAAGAGTTATTCCTGAGGCAGGGGTGCCTGCTGATTTATTTTCAGCGAGTGGAGGGGGAGGCAAAAATGTAGTGGTCAGCTACCAGGATTACTATCCATGATAAGCTTCATCCAATTAGAGCATTAATAGAGAAATGCAAAAAGCCCTTCAAACACCAACTGTGAAGGATTTTACCAGAAAATCCACGATTTAAAACGAGAACTGTACATACCAGATACACAGTCGGAGGTCACAAAATATCCCAGCAGTGACCCTTGGATCTGAAAATTGCCAAAACTAATTTAAATGCACTTAAATATGGGACAAACAAGAACAGCACAAAGAGTTAAGGGCCAGAATTATAATTGAATTAAAAAGTAGGTACGTTGGATTTACAGACACACTGACAGCTCTAAATCACGGACCCAGGACAAGCGATAGTGGTAATTCTGGAGAAGTGCATAACACTGAGGATACCAGATAGCTGCTCAGTTTACATAGTTGAAGTTTAGGCCATCAATCAAGCAATCAAATGGCTACAAGCAAATCATGCATCTAAACTGGTTATAATTAGCGGCTCCATCAGCGTGTTGCGATCCCTGGAATCAAGTAACTCGGCCAGTAGAGAAAATTTGTTGCAAGAAATCTACTTGATAGACTTCAATCCTGGAGCGAAACAATCATTCCATACAATTTATGTGGGTGCCCTCCCACATTAATATTTCCAGAAATGAAAGGGCAGACAAGGAAGCAAAGAATAAGCATAATGAAACAGAAATATAGCAATTGGCCTATAGCGTTCAGGAAATATATAGTATGATTAGGCATAAAATTGATTATTTAAAAATGGCAGGAGGAATGGGACAACTCAAAAACGGCGCAGTCTATACAACCTGCAGAAATGCTCTTGTGCCTAACCTGGCAAATCCACATGACTCGAAAGTCATAAATAGAATCAAAACTGGAAAAACATTAATTGCCAGCAGTTTTGGATGATTTTCACCAGCTATAAAAGAGTTAGGGATAAATTGCCAACACTTCCCCACCCAGCATAGAAAGAATCAAATTCCAGGATGGACAGAAAATACTAAGTGCCCCATGCCAGTACCCGGACTTTTCTGAAGATACCAAGCAGCAACATGAGTTTGGTGTACTCGATATCGTGGGATACTAATCAGATATTGGGAAAAGTGAACAAATTTAAATCCGCTCTAAGGACCACACCAACCCAGGTCAAATGCATCGAAACGTAAATCAAACAAACCTAAACAAATAAGGTATAGAAATCAAACTAACAACCAATTTAGTACAACAGAAATAAAGAGGTATTTAGGAGCCCCTATCTGTCTCATTCGGGGAAGGACGGACTCAGTACAAGGGGAAGGGATACAACATAGCAACCCCACTCGGGGAATGTGGCCACAACACGAGAATGCCACAAATGGGACTGGCAAGGGTATACCTAAATTAATCTCTACTAAAAAAAACATAAATTAATTTTGAAAATAAGATACATTACCAGATCAGTTAAAAATACTGATAAAAAACATAGCTCTCCCATCCATCATGTGTGATTTAGAGCATATTTACTTATTTCTCCAATTATCTATTTTCTTTTTCAATCTCTAAGGCCTCCACCCCCACCCACTCTGGCCAGTACAATGTGTTTTCAGGCAATATAAAATAGGAATTCCCACACATCTAGACTGGGTGAGGGAGAGCTCCACCATGTAGGCGAGAATAGGAGATACCTGCTCTCTGTCAGCTACACAAAAACCCCAGAAAAAAATTTGACTCGTGTTACATACCTCCACATTACTAATGGAACAATTCTCTCAGTGTTCCAAATGACATCATTAACAAAGAATGTATGTAAATCTTACTACAGGAAACACTGAGTTAAAAGAAAAGAAAATATGCCAGCTCAAAATAAAACCACAGCCCACCCCACCCACCACCCATCCCTGAAAACCTGAAAATTGAATGAACAGTGCCTTATAGCAGGTGCATTTGCTGTGTGTATATGTTGTTGTTAAATAAAATTGTCACAACTGTAACTAAAGTTGGATAAGAAAGCTTACACTGTAGCTGACACCCTGTAAGAGACAATTTGCTGACATTACAAAGCATATTGATAAAAAAGCTGGAGTTAGCCCGAATATCTTCTACTAACTTTTATACAGAAAAAAAAGTTTGGAATTATTTTTTATGCAAAATGAAAACATGCCGCTAATATCATTAAATTCCTAACAAGATTACTTCGGATTTCCGTAAATTGTTTGCTCACGGAAACTACCGAAGTACGGTTACAGTGAAAAAGTACCGTGGTACGTACCAGCGGAAAACAAATACCGCAGCAAACCGGTATACCGGTAATACCACGCACCTCTAATAATGGACAATGGTCATGGACATATGGTGTGTTGAGGGCATAATGTGGGGTGTTGGATTAAAAACGGCTGGATGTTGGTCACTACGTACGGTGTGTTGGATAGTTTATGACTGGATTAGCACGGCGTGTTAATGATATTATATGTATTATGTGGAGTGTTTGATAGTAAACGACACAATTGTGACGTTACATTTCCCATAGGTGTCCATAAAACCAAACATTTATTTGTGTCAGAATATGTATCAAATTTCTTCCCTCTTCGTTTACATCAAACCCCCTCATGTGTGATAGTATGTTTGTTTGCTTGTAAGTATAATGTTTGTATAAATACTCCTATCGTTTTCATTGAATAATTAGGAGTGTGATTGGATTGTAATCAAAAAGCGGGTGTTTGGATAGTGGGATGGTAGTGTTTGGATAGTAATAAAAAAGTTGATTGTAGAGGTGTGTTTTGGTTTGTACAGGTGTGTGTTGGATTGTAGATAAAAGAAAATTTAAACTGCATTTCACATAGACCCCTACTGGTATGTATGCAAGTATAGCTTCTCTACAAACACTCACACCTTTGTGTGATAGTATGCTTGTATGTAAGTGTATTCTGTGCATAAACATTCCTACCTTGTGCGGATATAGTGTATTTGTGTACGTATATTGGTGTGTCTATAAATATTCTCTTACCCTTGTGCAAGCCTATGTAAAATGTCAGGAAAAAAAATGACATAGGATGAGGCAAAAAGGGATAAGCAGACACTGAAGAAGAAGAGAGAATTAACAAGATCAATGTCAACTGATCAAAATCCAAGACAAATTTAGAAGAATGGGTCATGCATATTGTATGCCAGAGGAGAAGAACAAAGAAAATTGGGAGAAGGAGGTAAATGAGCCTAGTTTTAGGCTTGTGGTCTCTACAAAAACATAACTGAAAAGATGCACAGTGTGTGGTGCACGACCTGGGAGGTGCAGTGGTCACTAAGGGAAACTGGTGTCAGAAAATACTAACGGCCCTTTTCAGGGCCCACCCAGTTCTCTAGATACGAGAGATAATCTTATTAACCCAAACTTTGTGCACCTGTATGTGTGTTGCTGACAATTAAAATTCTAAACCCATTTTACCCCGTCTCTCTTCTATGTGATAGTGTGACTGCATGTAAGGGTATAGTATATGTCTATAAATACTTCCTACACTTGTGTGTTATCATATGTTTGTGTATCAGCATTTCCCATCCTTTTCATTGGATTATAGCTGTGTGTTTGGATTGTAATTAAAAAGAGTTTGTCGCATTGTATATGTCCTGCTTTTAGAATCGAAAAGTGGGTGCTAGATTTTATATGTGGTATGTTAAATTGTATCTAGCAATTTTAACATTATTGTTCCCGTTGTGACCTGCAGGTTAACCTATGGGTTAATGTTAATCACCGTATATTTATTGCATATGGTATGAAAACAATTGTTTAAAAATTTCTCTTACGCTTCTGTTTTCATCCATGTATTGCACTGCAGATCAGCATAATTTATTCAATACTGAAAAGGCTATGCTAAGCCGGGTAGCGTCAATGATGGTAAAAATCTATTCATCATTGTCTGGGGATACAGTTGCTGATTTTTTTCACTCTACTTTTACTGATAAAAAGGCCACATTTGTACAAATTGAAAGCCTTTTATGCCAGGATAATTTATGTCACAATTCAGTTGGGCGGCTTAGAGATGAAATCGTTTAAATGTTAATATGTTTGTTTTCGCGGGGGTTGAGGAGGGGGGGGGGAGGTTTCATTTTTGTGTTTTTGTAACGGTGGTCATATTTAATGAAGGCTCTTCATTATTTGTATATATTTTAAAATTCTTATGTTCGAATGTTTCCTGACAAGATTTGCCATATTTCATGTAACGGTTTTGGAGAAGAACTCGTCTAATGTTTTTTTTTTTTATTTTTCCTATTAAAAGCCATTTCTAATAGTGGATCGGCATTATTTGTACGCCGCGGATGCAGGAGGTCGCGGGTTCGAACCCCGGTCGACTCATACCTAAGACTTATAAAAGTGTTACTAGCAGCTGCCTCGCTTGGCGCTCAGCATTAAAAGGTGCGTTAGGACTGGTCAGCCTGGTGTCAGGATAATGTGGCTGGGAAGGACATGATGCTACATGTCTGCAGCATGATGTCCCAGTGTTAGACATCAGTATAAACTGTCACACTGCAGACATCGTTGCGATATGACTGAAAATTTGTTAAAGTTACGTTAAAAATCCAACACACACACACACACACACACACACACACACACACACACACACACACACACACACACACACACACACACACACACACACACACACACATTATTTGTACAAATTTGAAATGTCTTCATGCCAGAATGTTTCATTTCATGTTTGGTCAAATTCTTTTCATCAGTATCTTGAGAGTATTTTAGCAGCGGTCATCAGATCTGATGGCGGATCGGCATCATTTTTTTTTTTTTTTTTTTTTTTTTACAAATTTGAAAGGTCTTCAGTCTAGAATGATTTCTATCAGGTTTGGTCAAATTATATTAAACAGTTTCGGTGATGAAGTTGTGTAAAATTACTTTACGAAATTAGAAGTGCAGCCAAATTTTATGGCGTATTAGCATCATTTGTATCACTTTGCAAGCCCTTCATGCCGGGATGTCATGTGCCAGATTTGGTCAAAATGGGCCCAGTAGTTCTTGAGAAGAAGCTTTAAAATGCAGTTGTTGGCGGAAGCATGTAGCACCTAACACAAAATACGACGGTCTCATGGGTCTAACAAACTCACTTTACCTATAGGACGAGAGCCAAAAAAAAAAAATCAACCCATAGAATACGCGGCTTCAGCAAAGTACCATTTTAATTATTCATAAGAAAATTCTTGACTGAAAACATATAATTTAAAACTTTTCCGTAGAAGTGGTATAAATAAATAAATATATACTCCATCAAATTCTTGCGCATCATATAGTTTATGGCAGCAAGGGAATTCATTTGTTAATAGTATTAATTTAGAAGGAAAACCTAAACGGGAATCGTTGAATGATTCTTATATTATTTCCGATTTTATCAGCATTTGACAGTTTTGTCGGGTTATTATAAGCAGTCATTAAATTCATGATTTGTTGATGTAAAAGGAACTAAATCTATAAATCTGCAGTATTCGAGACATAGAAAGGTGTTTATGAGAATTATCATTGTTGTTAAAATCCAGTTGTATCATTGTAAAGGTTATAAGTGTTGAGTCCGATACTTTTACTTAAATATGCATAAGTAGTATATTAGAAGAAATTCCGTTTCCCGTTGAATTACAATTGATGAATTTCCAGTCAAAATTTGAACGTAGCAATGTATTGATCCATAAATATAATGATTTGTTGGACTCTTATTTTTAGTAAATGAAGAAATGACAAATCAGTGGGATAAAACCATTCAGTTTCCACAACAGTTCTCTTTTTTACTTAATGGATCGATTGTTCAATCGATCATTAAATAGTGAATTGAAAATTGATAGATCATGCGAAATTTGAAATTTCAGCTTGAATACTTTCTTTCCGTCCCTTTTAGACACACACACACACACACACACACACACACACACATATATATATATATATATATATATATATATATATATATATATATATATATATATATATATATATATATATGTTGTTGGTTGTTGTTGTTACATAGTATATACATATGTTGTTGCTATATACACACTCATACAGCATTGGGCTCACCAAGTTATTGTCGAGAAAACGGACATAACACATACTATGTAAGAAATGTTGCTTATAATTACTTTGTAACACAGTTACCTTGTAACGATCCTCCTTATTGTATTCTACATAAATCGGTATAACGATCCTCCTTATTGTATTCTACATAAATCGGTATAACGATCCTCCTTATTGTATTCTACATAAATCAGTATAAAGATCCTCCTTATTGTATTCTACATAAATCGGTATAAAGATCCTCCTTATTGTATTCTACATAAATCGGTATAACGATCCTCCTTATTGTATTCTACATAAATCGGTATAACGATCCTCCTTATTGTATTCTTCATAAATCGGTATAACGATCCTCCTTATTGTATTCTACATAAATCGGTATAAAAATCCTCCTTATTGTATTCTACATAAATCGGTATAACGATCCTCCTTATTGTATTCTTTATTAATTCGGTATAAAGATCCTCCTTATTGTATTCTTTATAAATTCGGTATAAAGATCCTCCTTATTGTATTCTTTATAAATTCGGTATAAAAATCCTCCTTATTGTATTCTTTATAAATTCGGTATAAAGATCCTCCTTATTGTATTCTTTATAAATTCGGTATAAAAATCCTCCTTATTGTATTCTTTATAAATTCGGTATAAAGATCCTCCTTATTGTATTCTTTATAAATTCGGTATAAAAATCCTCCTTATTGTATTCTTTATAAATTCGGTATAAAGATCCTCCTTATTGTATTCTTTATAAATTCGGTATAAAAATCCTCCTTATTGTATTCTTTATAATTCGGTATAAAGATCCTCCTTATTGTATTCTTTATAAATTCGGTATAAAAATCCTCCTTATTGTATTCTTTATAAATTCGGTATAAAAATCCTCCTTATTGTATTCTTTATAAATTCGGTATAAAGATCTTTTTTTTTTCAATACATAGAAGGACTGGATTTAAGTGCCCTTTACTTTTGAGGCGTTTTGTGTAGGTGGATTTTTATACATGTAAATGTATATGTTCAATTATCAGCAAAACAATGCAGAAATTCTTTCAGGATTCTTCTGTTTTCAGTAACTGCATCAATATTTGATGACGGATCAGCTTCAGTTATACAATATTTAAATCCCTCCATGCCAGGATCCTTGCTTTCAAACCTAGACAGATTATTTCCAAAGGCTTTTGAGAAGAAGTTTTAAAACTTTTTTATTTTTAGTAGTGGCTGCCATATTGGATGGCGGACCAGCTTCAATATTACAGTACTGAAACCCTCTATGTCAAATCGTCTTCCGTCAAACCTGGTTAAATTATGTTGATCGGTTTTTGAAAAGAAATCGTTTAAATGGTTTTGCTTTTTTAATAACGGTTGATGGCGGATTGGCACATTTTGTACAAATTTGACAAATCTTCAGTGCAAGATGCTTCTGTAAAGTTTTGTCATATTCTATTATGTGCTTTTGGAGTAGAAGTTGTTTCACAGCTTTTATGTCTTTAGTAACGGCAACCATATTTGATGGCGGATCGGTATCATTTGTTCAGATTTAAAAACGCTCCGATCCAGGATGCTTTCTATCAAACCTGGTACAATTCCGTTGACCGGTTTTGAAAGAAGTCGTTTAAAAGGCTTTACTGTTTTTAGTAACTTTTACCGTATTTGATGACTGATCGGTATATTTTATGTACTTTGAAACGTTTTTAGTACAGAATGGTTTGTGTCAGTTCTCATCAAATTCTATTAAGGGAATTTGGTGAAGAATTCGTTGAAAAGTTTTATATTTCTAGCAACTGTGACCATAGATCAATGGTCTTCATTCCAGAGTGAGTTTTGTCAAGATTTGTCGAATACTATTGAACAGTTTTAGTGAAGAATTTGTTTTAAAAGATTTGACAAATTTAGAAGTGGCAGTCAAAGTTTGTGGCGGACGGGTCTATCTTAAACTCACTGGGCCTCAAAGAAGTGAGCTAAAAGCATCAACCCATTAGATACGCAGGCTTCTGCAAATTGCTACATAACGTTTCTGAAGGAGCGCGATAAATAAACGTACACTCCATCAAATTAGTTATTAGACGTTATTGCTCCCACGTGGAGCAAGGGAAATATATTTAGTAATGCCAACAAGGGAGACGAAAAACTAGACGAGAATTGTTGCACGGCTTCATATTGCACGACATGTGTGCCTTGGAACTACTTTGTAAACAAATAATGTACGCTCATGTAGGACATGCTTTAGCTTTCGGTTGATTAGATTTGTTTGTGAATGAAGATGAAGTTTACGATGTGTACGTTTTCACTAAGTCACAACTGAAACTTTCAAAGAAGCACTCGAATGAACGAACGTCGACAACAAACGTGAGAGACGCAGGATGGAAAATACTCTTCTGATAATTTGAAGAGTCATTTTGGAGAAAAGTTCATAACTTTTCGCAAATAGTATGGTTCAGACTATGCCCCGTGCTCTCTAGGGTCTATAACAAATAGCATCGAAAAGCACATTGAGACAAAGGTCTATTGCATATCTATCAGATACGTACCATTTGACAAGTCAGTCAAAATACTAAATTCGAGAAAAAATGGAGGCGAAGGTTTTGGTAGAAAACTAAGAGACTCAGAGCAAATAAGCCAAGACGATGAAGAAGAATTATTTCCGCAAGCTGTCACACATTAGCTGCTTTGCATATTTCCCAGTTTAAGTTTTCTGATGCAATGTTTTATATGTAGGCTAGAGATAGAAGCCATACAGGACATGTACTTAGCTGAGGTCCCTTCAACAGAGAGCATGCAAGTAAAGGGGCAAAAACATATGTCTTCTTTAGCTGGTAATAAGAATGGCAATAAAATATAGTTACATTTTTGCTTCTTGAACTTCCTTATAATGTACTTTCAGTCAGTTTTACAAATCCGAACGACATGGCCCGTGTCATGGGTTCCAAAACTTGATACACACCGAAAAATTGTACTAAAATTTAGACTACATTTCCAGCAGAAAGCACATTTTCCTTACTGCACTCGAAACGAAATGAATGTGATATTCCATAGCGTCTTTTGATAATTTCAATGACAAGAATTAACCTTTTTCGCACATTATAATTCTAAACAAATCAATGACGGAACAGAGGTGCGGTTGATTTAATGCTAGTCCACTGCTGAAATCACATGTACATCGTACGGAATTGATTCAGCTAATCAATCCAGTCCATCACAAGCAGAAAAGCAAAATCGAGTTGGATCGACAGAAAAACAAAATCCATCCATTCCAGACCAACTGGAAAAGTTGTTTCAATGCGCATTCATTCAAAATATGACTCTAAATTTAAATTTTAAGTAGATCAAAACAAGAGTTTTCTTTAAACTAATGCCGAGCGCGCGACGAAGTTAAAAGGTCGCTGGCCGGTGTTACGTGCGCATTGACATTGTTACTGTGTATTGATGAATTTGCGGTTGTGTATTTATTTTGGAATATAGCATAAATTCAATTAATTATGTTTCTTGTACTGTATTCTTTTCATTATTAAGCCTTAGGTAGAAAAACAAAATTAATATTTAATAAAAAGGTTACTGCATCTGTATGGGAATTCGTTTTTTGGACTAATACTGCAATCCCAAGGTCGGGCACCTTACTAAGAAAACTCTTTCATATTTTCCAATACAAATACAGTTATCTATCTATCTATCTGTCTATCTATATATCTATCTATCTATAGATCTATCTATCTATAGATCTATCTACCTATCTATCTGCTTCTAATTACTATGTAATACGTGTAATACATGTACCTTGTAATAAACCTTCTTATTAGATTCTACATAAATTCGATATGAAATACGTAGAGGGAGGGGATTTAAATGCACGTTTACTGTTTAGGTCTTTCTTTGAAAGTGGATTCTTATACATGTAACCGTGTGTGTGTGTGTGTGTGTGTGTGTGTGTGTGTGTGTGTATATATATATATATATATATATATATATATATATATATATATATATATATATATATATATATATATTCTCTATTCCGCGAAACAAAGAAGATTAAAATATCTAGAAATTTTTTTATTGTTAAGCAATCTGTGTAAAGGGCTGTGAATTTCTGCCGAAAATGAATATGTTCCCAAATGCAAAATATTTTCAGCTATTTATATGAGTACCATACAAAACAAAATTACGATAAGATTGCTAAACACACACAAATATGGTTCAACTTATTACGACGGCTCTCCCTCTCTGCCACCCCCCCCAGCTATGAAGGCCAGGCACATATTTTCGTAAAGATATTGACCATGTAGTACAAACCAAACGTATAAAGAAGAACTTAATTTGGGGATTCCAAAAGTGTCCGGTTTAAGGAATTAACAGTATTCGGGTGTATTCTATGGCTTGTGATTTGCTCGAATGCTTTAATAAACCGTACGCGCGCTCGTGTGTGTGCGTGTGTGTGTGTGTGTGTGTGTGTGTGTGCCCCACTTGTCCCCCACCCCTCGCGATTTCACCTCTAGACATGTTTTGGCCTACATCCGTAAAGCTTAATAGTTGACCACTATATGTTTGTCCCCCTCCCCCTAAAAAATTATTCTGCGGGCGCCCATCTTTCAAATATATAATAAAAGACTTCACTAATGTGTTGACAAAACGTCTTTTATCAGTAGTAGCGCTAGTTGTATCATCATACTGTGGTTATGCTTTTTTGTAAACCATTTGCATCATATGTTTATTTTGTTATTTATTTATTCCATTTTATTATTTATTTATTTATTTATTTATTTATGTAGGAAGAGTAGTAATAAAAAGTATACCAACTAGTGGTTTAAATAATAACTTGCATAATTTTCACGGATAAATCAAACGTTTTGCAAATCCCATTTTCTTGTTTAAATTGCATGACAGTTCTCCAACTGGTCACAGTTATTTCTTGAACTCCTCAATCTTTTCTTTTTCTTTCTGCACCCCGCCATACATTTTTACCCACAGAATCGACTGGATGGTAACATATCTCCCATGCCAAATGCTATATATAGACATGAGAATAAGATGTAATCTATAAATGGACACTTTTCATGAAAACTCAATAATGTTCATTATATTTTGTTTTAAGTTTTATTTTTACAAATTAAAATTTAGGGTTATAGGTTAGAGTTAGGGTCTAGCGTATGGGATGGTGGTTGAGGTTTGGGGGTGGGGTCATGAAACTATTTTTTAATTATTATTAAAATTTTTTGTTTGCATTGTTTTGGTTTGTCTGTAAAAATATTTTTATATACGCTTAGCCAAATTACCCATGAATTATAGAATTTATTGTCATTCCGACATCAGTACTGGCAATCTGCAATAGCAGATTGTTTAAAAGCACGTTCCCAAGAAGAGCATTCCTCGTTGGCAGTCACTAACCTTCGTATAACTGTGCACTACATGTAGTTGCGAAAAGCACGCAGTAAATAATTCCAGACGTATATTTGTAACATTATATGCTGCATTATCGGTTGGTAAATAGTTCGACGGTCTCCCAATTCAGGAACTTCGTCTTTGTATACGAATGAATGTATTGTGTATACAGTGGCAACAAATGACCTTACACCTGGATATATACCAAAAGATATTATGCACTCAATCAATATTATCAAATTCGATGGCCCGCAATCTTTCATTGACGTCATTGCAAATTATCTAACAATCCTTTTACCTGATTTAGCGTCGTAGGAAATCTTTTGCATGTTCTGCCAGCTTAACATTGCACACGATAGTGTAATATAATATTTACATCTGCACAGCAAGGTAAAATGTTCATCTCGCTTCACAAATAAATGTTATGTATGTATGCACGTAATATGTATGTATGTATGTATGTATGTATGTATGTATGTATGTATGTATGTATGTATGTATGTACGTACGTACGTACGTACGTACGTATGTATGTATGTATGTATGTATGTATGTATGTATGTATGTATGTATGTGTGTGTCTGTGTGTATGTATGTATGTATGTATGTATGTATGTATGTATGTATGTATGTTATCAGTAACTGATCGATTAAGTAGGAAGGTGTTGTTTATGAGTTTTGGATGCCATATTTCGTGAATGTGCGAATGTATGTTCCCAAAACGATTCAGACTTAAGATGTTCCTAACGTCCAAAAATACATACTCAGTATTATTAAGGAAAGTATATTTTGTAGCAAAACAATTTAAACAAAACCACATTTATATTTTTGCTGACACGAACTCGATACATAGAATTTAAATGGCAGATTATAAAAGGCTCAAATAATAATAATAATAATAATAATAATAATAATAATAATAACATTACTTGCAATAATAATAATAATAATAATAATAATAATAATTATAAAAATTGTCAGGACCCCCAAATGACATGCCGTAAATGAAGAAAAGAAAACACTATGCCGTTTAATTTCCTATTGGCTAACATGCCTCGTGCTGTATTCAATCGTTTGCCAATTTCAGGCATAAGAAATCAAACAATAAAGATAAATATTAATAACTACTCATGAACTTAAAAAATACACAATCACAAATTATGTTCATAAAATACATGCACTAATCTCTAAAATGTAGACCCTCTTCCATGGAAACTGCAATGTCATTCAGAATGATGTCGTCATCAAAGTGTATACAGTGCGACAGTATCACAGTTGCTCGAACAGAAATGTCCCCAAATACAGACTGAGATTGCTTGACAAGGCGACCTATGAGAGATTTTTTTGTTTCCTCTGCTTCGTCTTCATGCATCGGAACCGAAATGAAGGTGTGAATTTTTGGTCCTCCTTCGATATACCGCCATCGTATACTGTTCAACTGGTCTCTGCCCATAAGCCCAGGGCCGAGGGGAATGCCATTCACAAGACGTGGTAGTTTGGTGTAGCAAGAGTTTGGAATTTGCACATCACTGTAAATGGGCTGAAACGATAACTGAAGCAAATAACAGCATTTATCATCTTGAATATTTTTCTTCTTTTCTCTAACACAGGCTCCCGCCTCTTGTGAACTGATGATGAAATGGGAAGCAGACGACATTTTTCTAGATTCTTTATCGTTTGAACTCTGGGCTGGAATTTCTTGATTTCGTGATGAATGCCCTACTCCCCGTGAAGTAAAATTTGAAAATGGCTGAATATAATTCCAGGACGCCACTTTGCTGGGTTAGATTACACGACAATGATGACCTGTTGACCAAGTTTATAAAATGGAAACAACTTGTACTTTTTTCCAAACAGATTTTAAAAAATTAAACGTGGCAAACAATGTATCTTTTTTTTTTGGACACAAATTATAACCTGCTTTAAAATCATTGGTATTCGTCCGTTTAATAGTATATCCTTCTTACTGACAAAAAATATGTCGCACTTGAATTTTTCCGGCGTGACCTTGTACTGTCCTTGAAAATTGCCAGCGCGGAGCTTCGATGCGAATTCGGTTAAAATTTCTTTCAAATCAGATAATGTTCCATAGTAGTTGTTCTCTTATCAGGTACCATTCCAAGCATATATCAAACGGCATTTCAGCTGATTTGAAGTCACGAAATTTCAGGGTACACAAATCCTATTATGAATAATTAACTCCGTTTTCAATTTTTGTTTCCTTTTGAAAATGTCTGCCTATCATTCAAAACACAACCGATGAGGCCTTGCACACAAGGTGGGACTAATATTGGCCGTATGCCCCCTCTTAATGTCTGTATGCACTCTCGGTAATATACATGGAGACGTCCCTGTACATACTGTTCGGTATGTAGGTAAGTAGGCCCGTTTGTACGCAATTATATTTGTATTGGCACATTCACAATGAACTCGCAATATGAACGAGAAAGACTAAACCTTGAACCGTCTGATATTGTTTTACCGCTCTACTAAACGGCAAGTAATGCGGTTAATAATGGAAATGTAATAATATATATGTAACATATGTCATATGTAAAGGTCACTCACCCAGACTAGGTCTCACGAATTAACCCTGCTTTCAAATTCAGTATTTATGAACACATGATAAGCAATCAATCTTAACACTTATTATTATTGTTTTAGAAAGCTGTCAACAGTGCATCCCCTTCCTAACAGTGGTCCTTCTCTATAAACCCCTCAGTATACCGCTTCCCCTTTTATAACGCGGTTATTATCACGGGTCCCAATGCATTTTTGAATTCTGTTTTATCATTGTTACTGTAATCATTTCACTTTATTTAAGATAATGTCTTATGAAAACTAATTATAATGTGATTTTACTTCGTTAAATACACTATTTTGTATGCACTATTACACCATAGTCCACAGCCTTGTTAGAACATCTCTCGGTTCCCTCGCTTATAATACGGGTCACTTGAATAGCTCCCATTAACAGCTTTTAAAGACTGCGCACTACAATTTGCTCCACGGGTTTTAACGTTTCTTTAAAAATTAAATAAATAAATAAAAGTTCTTTATTAACTATTTCGCGTACAAAATGGCGTTAAGTTGAACTACCCTTCCTAGCCCTACATTTGTATGAATTAGCTAAAATATCAACATATCAATAAATGTCTCCATGAATGTCAGGGTATATAACTTTTTTATCTTTCTGTTATCGATGAATGTATTCAATAGTCGATTTACGAGATTAGACTGTATTTATCGATCCACAACTCTCCCTCTCCGTGTCTGTCTGTCTGTCTGTCTGTCTGTCTGTCTGTCTCTCTCTCTCTCTCTCTCTCTCTCTCTCTCTCTCTATATATATATATATATATATATATATATATATATATATATATATATATATATATATATATATATATATATATATATATATATATAGTTCCGAATCTGGTCATTAACTAAATCACAGAAGAAGGAAAGCTAACAAGATTTTTAAAACTTAACAAATAGTTTAATTATCAAAGTTATAAATGAATATTATGTGAGGAACTTACCGTATTATGAAGTGAGTCCAAAATAATCCTGAAAAATTTCTATTAAAGCCAAAAGAATGAAAAGTTCCGTATAAATTTCAAAACCGGAAATGTACTGGTCCGCAAGGATCGCGACTGGCTTTGTCCAGAACTTCTTTCAAAAGTTCACATTAGTTCCAGAATAATATTATGTTCCATTAAATACTATCTGTTTCTACTGAATATTCCAAGCAAACGTTTTTCCTCTCAAATAACATCTAAATATACCATATAATACGTCTGTAGACTTGATGTTACAACATTAACATAAGAAATAAGAATGACTCCAAGAAAGGAACGAAACTCTGATTGCTCGTTTTCTCTTATATGCACCACCAAGATGTATATTACGACTATATGTCGCAATACCCCACGTGACAGATCGTACTACTCAATTTATCTTCAAGTTACCCAACCCATCCAACGGAAATTAACTTAATTCTTCTACGATACCACCTGACCCATCTGTTCAAGGGGAGAAAGGCCGAATCTCGCAAACGTATTTACTAATAATTATATTATTAGCAACTTTAATGACGTGTGTGTGTGTGTGTGTGTGTGTGTGTGTGTATATATATATATATATATATATATATATATATATATATATATATATATATATATA
Source organism: Megalonaias nervosa (assembly GCA_016617855.1). Lineage (NCBI taxonomy): Eukaryota > Metazoa > Mollusca > Bivalvia > Unionida > Unionidae > Megalonaias > Megalonaias nervosa. The sequence continues at coordinate 38,483 of JAECUM010014729.1, forward strand.
TATGTCTCGTTTATTCAAATTCCTTAGTGAACCCGATATATTATTGACTCGACTTTAACGGCACATTAGGAAATGAAAAGCTATTTAGTACTGAGGCAAGGGAAGTAAAGCACTTTAAAAAGAGACACACTACCTCAGCCGACCCGTGTTGGTCTAGGCAAGATTCAAATCCACCACCCAATTAGTATGAGTCCAGCAATCTAACCACTGAAGCAATACAATGAAAGAATTTACATTATGCTCCGGGGGATACATTTATGAGGCTCAGATGATGCAGCTTAACAGGCACTGTCGACTGTATAAGAAAAAACTAAGTTGCTAGATGTTTGTTGATATAAAAATAGAACAGCATTCGATTTTATTTTGTTCCGCTAATCATGGGGGTGGGTGGGTGATATATAGAAACCTGAAGCAAGGGCATGTGTCCCTAATCTTTTAGTTATTCACTCTCACATCCCGTCTCATATTCATCGCGGGAAGACTCACGCATTTGCTTCTGAAAAGAAAATGACGTGGGACCTGGAACTGAAGGTCTTGTACCAGATTCCAGATAGGTTTTCACCTACATTATCGAAAACCATTACGGATTTATCAGCTGTCAGAGTGCATTACAACAGAAGGTGTCAACACGTCAAATAGAGAGAATAAATCGTCGTACTAACACTTGTAATTTCGGTGTTAATTATATTCTTGTGTAATGAAAAAACAGAACTTGATAAATTTTATCTTTAATTTTTCGATACCTCGTGCCAGACACCCCAAGAAATCCCCTAATCGGAATGTTCTTTAAAAAATATAAGACCACACAAGACAAGTCTTTAGTCTTCCAGCACCTATTTTTAATGAATGTGTGTCTGCCATATCTGTCGGGAACAGTACGCATGACTGGTGGCATATATTACCTGTGGTAAGTCGACGATATTCACCTTTGTGGGGGTAACGGGTAGCCTAGTGGTCTAAAGCGCTCACCTTTAGTGCCATCTCATCTCTGTTTGCATGGGGTCGAGTCTCGGGCTCGACCACTGCGGGTATGAGAAATCTTGCCAGCAACTTCTCGAGGGTCGGTGGTTCTTGCTGGGGTTTTCCAGGGTTCTTCCTCCACCAGTTATACTGGCCGCTATATATAAGCCTATCATGCACTGCAAAATGGCGTTAAACACACACACAAAAAAAACAATCCAACAACAACAATATACTGGTGGGGGGGGGGTAATGTTGTATTCATTGTGGCTATGTTACATACGTTGTCCACATTTTATAATTGATAACAGTGAGGTCTCAATGTTAAGAATATTTCTCGTTCCTATGGGAGATAATATAACAGAAAGAAAAAAAGAAGAACGAATATAAGGGCAACAGTCCTTTATTCGGGTGATATATTTAGAACTGTAAATTTTAATTCCTTCATACCTGTCTTACGACAGACGAACTCTTTATTATCTGCATTCGTACAGAAAGCATCGTTTCCCAATAACATCAAAATAAGTATATATTAATTTTTAGTTTTAGTTTTTGCTCTCTTTAACTGATTAATTCGAAGAAATCCATAATCTCTTCAAATTCAGCACAACTAAAATTACGTCATTCGACGTTATAGATAATATTTCAAAGTAAGAGTTAAAATATATTTTTTAATGCATATTTGATTTTACCACTGGGTAAAGACTGCGCCTATTATCGCTTATTGAGCGGTAAAGGTTTCAACAAAACCGAAGGATGTGATATATCAAATGCATAGACACGCCTGAATCCGTTGTATTTCATCGATTTTATATCACTTCAAAATCAATGCTTTTTTCAGAACACTTTTTAACCTAAATAGAAAACGGTGGTGGCTCATAAATAATAACTGTGATAAGTTCGATATCTAGGTTAGTTTTGTTTTTCAAAAAGATTGTGACCTTTTAATTTCAGCACAAATGCAGCCATTCTTCCAAGAACTGGACCCCTTGCCTAGTAAGGATGATGTTTGGTGAGAGCTGTTTGAAACACCCGCCTTCTATAAAGCTATCGGGTTCGTATTGCATTGCAAAAAAAAAAAAACAAAAAAAAACAAAAACCCCAAGACCGTCTGCGACCACAGGTCAATTTTAGTCTTGGGGATTTTACTGAATGACCTTTAAACTAATCGAGTTTACGCAAACTTAGTCCACGTGGCCCGCAGAGATATCCAGAGATTTCAGGATGTGGGGGGGGGGAGTGACTCCTGATACTTAGTAGCGCATTATCCACATGGCGCTGATGGTGGTGATGGTGTTAGGAGGGGTTGTGGGAGAGGCACTGCCGTATAAAAAATGCTTACACACACACACACACACACACACACGCCGGCCCTTTCCAAATAAAAATGTTGTATGATGACAATTTTTGGCCCACACTAGGCAGATTCCCCACCCCCCAGCAGTTGCAGGGGTTGCTCAGACCGTTGCAACGCTACTTGGGAGGGGAAATATATAGCCGCCAGTCCGACACTGCACTTGTGAAGGATGAATAACCGATACCTGTTCAATTGCGCAAGTCCGATCTGTTATGTTTTATGCTACCTTTATTACATCATTGATCGTACGTTTATCAACATTTAAAAAGAAAACAAACAAACAAAAATGATCATGCATTACCAGATCTTATATATGTAACGACCAATATCCCAAGTGTGTTTAGTGTATACGTTCTGTAAATGTGTGAGCGTTGGCGCATAAAACGCCAGTGAAAGAGAACGCAGACAGAAAGGAAAAGAAACAACGACAGCAAAAGGTACATGTTGGCTGACTCACAAGAGTCAAACATAGACGTATGTAAATACGTCAGTTGGCGTTTACCCAAGTACTTGAGATCAGTCATTCATCATTCAACAATCTATCCATTCTTCCAATTACCCACCTATCGCTTTATTCATTCATTTATTTGCTCTTTTCTTCCTCGCTTTTTTCTGTCAATAAATTAATATATTTCTTCTTTCAATGATTCTATTAACAGAAACAGAAGATAGAGAAATAAACATAAATACACATAAGGATATGCATGAGTACTTTGTTGACCAAGACTGATAGGCCGACCGACTTACTTCCCCACTTTTGACTATACAATTTTAGGACGGATCATCACATAATAACATGCCCATGAGGCTGACATTGAAGTCAGACTAAGTTCAGTTGCTTACAGATTGGGTTAGAGGGGAGTGGGGGTTCGGGCGGAGGTGGGGTGGTTTTTTTATGTGTTTGTATGTTCTTTTCATTTTTTAGTTGACTATTTTTCTGTTTCTAAGAGAGTCAACTTTTGAATCAAAAATTATTCTTCGAAACTCTAAGATACTGATTCTCCCAATTTTATTGTGTATTTTCAAACATGTGCAAGATGGAGACCTTTAATTAAGAGGGCTATTCTTTTTTCTAGAAGCAAGTATTGACTTGAGAAAAGCGAGCATAGACTTACGAAAAGCGAGTATCGAGTTTTAAAGCGAGTATCATGTTGAGAAAAGTGGGCAATAGGTATGAAAAAAGCAAGTATAGAGTTGACAAACCATGTATAGAGTAGAGAAGCTCGAGTATTATGTTGAGAAAATGTACTAAAGAAGCAGAGGAAACACTGATCTTTGCAGCGTTAATATATATATATATATATATATATATATATATATATGCTTTGAAGGTTTGATGCTTTGATACGCAACCAGACCAGCCCATTTTAGTTGCCTCGATGTGTCCGTTGGGAAAGCTGTGCTTTTAATTACTATAGCCCTTGTTATTTGAAATCAACCTTTAATACAATGTACTAAATTTTGTATAAAACGCCTTCCTCCTGGATGTGTGTGTGTGTGTGTGTGTGTGTGTGTGTGTGTCTAGTAGTGTCATTTTCTGTTGATATATTTGTTTATCCGAAGTTCTCTTCTTTATTTGTAACTTGTTATTCAGTAGTACTTTCACCTATGTACTTCAAAGTTGAATTTTAATAACTCTCTCTCTCTCTCTCTCTCTCTCGATCGATCGATCGATCAATCGATCGATCGAAAATCCATAGAAAATCCAGTAGTGCAATGATTTATCGCACGAGCTGTCAAATAATGATACCTTGAATCATTCTGAGTAATGTATTATGTATATTTAATTTGTATTGCTTTTTTTTTTCATTTTATATGATATGAATAATTGTATTTTGGACTTGACCTTGTCTAAAATCAAGTTCATTATCTACCTAACAGGAATAATTGATTTCGAATTTGTAAAATATATTTATCTCAATCTGAGTCCAGAACATTGGAAATTCTCCATCAGATGCCTGGTCTACCTGTTGCTTACCATATTTTATGTTATAATTTTAGTAACAGACCTTCTAATTATAACTAAGATTTTATCTTGTAAACATTTGGAGCCTTTCAGAATGAAAGTTTCCATTAGGTAATAGGTTTTGTTTAGAAAATGCTAACTATGACCTGAGCTAAAGTCGAAGACAATATAATCTTGTTCATCTAGAAATTATTCATTTGTGCTGTAAGATCCGAGCAGAATCAGGCGTATTATTGTTGCGTCCAGCGATTCATTTGGACTGGAATTTATTATTCAAATTATTTAATTCAAGTGATTCTAGTCTGGAAATACAAAGTGCTCAAAAATAACATTCTTGGAAATAGAGACTTGGATTTATAGTGATATTCTGTGATTGTGTTAATGTGATTCAACAAAAGACTGTTGGCACATCATTACGACACAGGTCATCACAAGCACATCAACACTTACAGCGTTGGATTTATTTTGGATTACTACTCAAGTTTAGTCAGAACTTTAATCATTAGAATTTGTTTTAGAAATTCTATGATTCTTGGTGATTTAATACGGAAAGTTCTTTTTCAATTTTGTTCACTTTGCGTTCTAGGGAAATAATTTGTTGAATTTTACAAAACTTGTTGGTTTTCGCTCTTTTCTGTTACTTTGTTTAAGACCATAGAGTCGTAATAGATGGTCGAGAATCTTTTGAAGTTGATTGTGTAGACCACTACCCGTTAGTCACTTTGTCAGATCTATCTATCTATCTATCTATCTATCTGTCTGTCTGTCTGTCTGTCTGTCTATCTATCTATCTATCTATCTATCTATCTAAAGTAATCGATCGTCCCTATGCCTATTTGCATTTAATAATTTATTCTAACAGAGTTTTCTGGAAAAAGTGACAATCAAGTTTTGGTTCGAGTTCTCTTAGGAAAATACGTTTTGATTATGTTTTTGAATGTAACATCTGGTAGTTCTTTCTCATGTGGCCGCTTTATTTATTTGAAATTCTTCTATAGAATGTTAATCATATAAGCGAGAGAGAGAGAGAGAGAGAGAGAGAGAGAGAGAGAGAGAGTACCTTGCTAGTTGTCGCTTTAATCACATATATCTAAAAATCACATACACCTAAATTTTACTTGAGCTCTTTTCTCAAATGACGCGACATTAATGTTTGAATGTGGCAGACATGCACAATCTTTCTAAAAAAAAAAATACCCCCCCCCAATATATAAATAAATACATAAATAAAAAGAACCTACTTTGTCTTGTAATGGCTATATCATTTATTTGTAAGGAAATCGGATAGAACACCCGGTACGACTGATATGAGCCTCACTGACACGAACGTGGACGGCATTCTTACTGAGGAGACTGACGCCAGCCGTATAGGGTGAAAGTAGTCCATATAATGATAAAGTCGGAGTATATTGAAATCTGGCCAAAAGGGATTTGAACTGAGCTTTATTGCAACTTGAATGGATGGTCATCCTTTTCACACCATGCCCAAGTCATAATAACCGATTTTCTACTGTTGTACCTTTTATGGATCATATTGGCGATTCAAAAATGTTAGACTGCAGCCGAACGGTTTGGTTTAAAAAGTTTACCCTTGTCGCAAGAAAGTATAGTCTATAATTAAAGAACATCAGTAGTTGGAGATAGCTAATGAGCTCTTTGCACCTTAACATTGTCTTAGATTCGACAGAGATGATTATACTGACATGCTTTTAAAGTATGGAATCCAAGAATGTAAATCATCACTCTGACAAATAACTATAATATTTACGAAGGGCATGCTATATTGTTTTTTTTTTCTTTCTTCATTCGTTCCTTCTGATATCATCTAAACTTCTTCATCAAGAGAAACAAAATAATAGAAAACGAGAAGCAGCTGCTTGTCTGCCGTCTAAATATGAACACTGTGTTACTAGTATTTGTTTCATGCAGTATAAACCAATGATATCCTCCTATTTAGTGCCACATCAAATGTCTCTATAACAACTAAGCTTAGAGCTATATTCCAATATTCTTTTCTTGCTACTATTTTTAGCAGCAACTGATGTATCCATGATAAATCTTGCCAAATGCACACTACTGTCTTCAATAATATGAATTTCTTCCTTACCTGTTGTGCATGATACTACCAGAGATCGCAATAGTTACGCTAGTACTACTATTACTACCATTACGGTTCTATGGTCTTCAGTTAAGTAACAGCAAAAGCAAAAGCAAAAATGTTTAGTAAAATTCATGAAATTATTTAATTCTCAAGAATACAAAGTTGAAATTTAAGAGGAACTTAACAGTATTGTGAATGAAATCCCTAATAATCCCAAAAGTTCTACCACAAGTTCAAAAGAGTATAGTATTCAGAATGAATTCCAGGTCTTGAATGTGCTGATGCACCGATAGTCTTTAATATGTTGATATACCAATGTCTTGATGTATCACAATGATAAAAACTAGAATGTCTTTGAATGATTTCACAACAATTCCAAAATATTGTTATAGTCCAAAATATCAATAAGTACTTTGAAAATCCAATGAATAATTTAAATATAAACAAACTTCCTCTCAAATATATCCAAACACAAATAAAAGTGATTCCACAAAGACCGATATTAAAAAAGGAATGAATAATTGTTTAATTGGTCATCCTTATATACAGACTATCAAATAACTTATGACGCAACAAAATGCCCTGAGCCTAGGTAATTTCCAATGGAAATTTCCATTCAATTCGCAAATACGGTTAGGTCAGTTTACTTGAATTTTAGCAAGCAACCTGACAAAAGTAAGATAGACTGTGATTTTTCCAAGGGAAATCGATTGTACTGAACTCAAATCCAAATTAACATGTTATTTACAAATGATCATTGTCTTTAACTATAATCTATAATCATGGACAAAAGTTAGCTGCGTAGTAAGTTGTTTGCAAATGACCATTGCAACCGACAATCATGGACAAAAGTTAAACATACAACATATGCCGGTATCTCTCTCTCTCTCTCTCTCTCTCTCTCTCTCTCTCTCTCTCT